>JAIUZE010018099.1:0-61563 GCA_022085475.1 Heliosperma pusillum
CGACTGCGACGAAGTATTACCTATGACCTATATTCGGTTCTTAGATTGTATATTATTATACACTCTTTCATTTCCGTATTTATACGGGAGATATGTCTCCCGTCTTGTATATTTCTTTTGTAGAATATTGTTTCGTTTTGTAATGACCTGTTTATTTATGACACCCTTGTTTATGTATTTAAATTATTTTGTTTTTCTTTCCGCAAATTTGAGGGTGTCACAGAGGTGGTATTGTCTTTAGTTTTTGTTAGCTTTGGTCATTGTTGAAGAATCCCAAATTATTTAGCTTTTGGTCATTCATTATACAGTCTCCATGTTTTGGTTTCTGCTGATATTGCAGTGTATAGTGCTTATGATATTGCTGTCTTTGTTGGTTTCTGCTGATTATTATTGCAGTGTATAGTACTTATGATATTGCTGTCTCTTATAATTATAATTAAAAAAAATAAAGGTAAGCAACAACAACGGTTGTTGTAAATCTACCCGTTGTTATTGATTATAACAACGGTTAATAACCATAAACCGTTGTCATAGTTTTTACTAATTACAACGGGTAGACTACTATAACCGTAGTCATTGCTCTATCACAACGGTTTGTTTATAATAACCGTTGTCAATATTTGTAGATAGAAACCACACAACATTAGTAATACGACTGTAGTACTGCAACACAAAAACTCTATCACAAAGCGATCATTTTTCTGTCATCATCTCCCTTATTACTCAGCTATTATTTTTAGCAACTATTTCTTGAATTTGTGAATTTGTGAATGTCATTTCCTGAATGTCGTTTATTTCCTGAACGTCAATTATTAGCAAATTTGTGAATGTCATTTCCTGAATGTCTTTCAATTCTAATTTTGCTTTATCGATTGAATAGCTTTATATTGAATAAGTTTAATTACTTCTAAACTTAAGTCAAAAAACAAATTAACGTATCAACATTAATATTATTAAATTATAAGTTCAAACGGCGCCACACACAAATTGCGCCAAAACAACAACAACCAAACAACCAAACAACTACAACCAAACAACAACAACAAATTAAATTGAGTCCGGGTAAATCTCCCGGATAGCTGCCACCGCTAGAGCATATGCATCCATCGGGTCAGCCTCGGCCAGAGCCAACCCTTCCCACTGCTCTACCTGGGTCACTTCAACGAGGTCGACCCCATTTGGGAAACAGTAACGCTCATGTTCGGAAGCCACCCATAGATATGGTCCAGGCTTGTGGTCCGTGCTCTCAATAAAATCTTGTCTCCCATGCCCGGCCTTGTCAAACATTCTTGCCAGTTTGAATGCGGACGCACGATGAGCATCCGACATCCCAAACTCGAAAACGAGATGCCCTGTAAAGGGCCCGCGATGATAATTTGGCCACATCTTCCTTATTAAGTAGCCATTTCGAATAAGCGTATCACGGAGTTTTTTGTAACTTTTACACACAACGTAGCCACCCTCAATATGACAGGGCATTTCTTTCATGATGCAAGCATATGGTTTAGTAAAAGTTCCAGACATTTTGTATGGTTGATGTTAGTATTGAGGCTGGGAAATTTTGTATGGTTTAGCAAATATGTTATTGATTAGAGTTGGGAATTTTGTATGTGGTTGATAACCTGCTTGTATTGAGGCTGTATTTATAGAGAGTTATTTATTCACATGCATGCATTGGTTCACATGAAGGCATTGATTCACATGCATGCATTGGTTCCCAAAACGACTATACATTCACATGCATGCAGTACGTTATTGATCGAGTAAAGGTGTGAATATGCAGTACGTTACATTTCCTATGTAGTCAATGCATTAACTGCAATGTGCAGTAACCCTATCACAACGGTTATGGCCAAGAAAACCGTTGTGGTTAGTAATAACAACGGGTTTATAACCAATACCCGTTGTTATTGCTTAATATTATTATTTTTAATTAAAAGATAATGCAGTCCAAACCCGTGAATAAACAACAGGCGCAGAACCAGCATTGATGAAAGCATCATCAATGGCAGCATAACCCCTCTATAAATATAGCCTCAAAACCCCTCCTTTAAATATTACATAACTACCCTAAAATTAATATCATCAATGGCAGCAGTTAACCTTCCCAACGATGAAACGACCCTTACAAAATTGATTGCAGATGAGGAGGAGGCTCTTGCCGTAGTTCCCGCTGATCATCACCCATTGATTAAAGGATCCATTGAACATCGAGGGGATTATTGGATTAAGAGGCGTGAAGCAGTCCGACTTGTCAACCAAGCGTCGTCATCATCATCGTCCTCTGTCTACCCACGTCGGCCTTATACTCGGAGGTTGGATGCCGCAAGAGATATGTTGAGCTGTACCCGTCCTACCTTATCTCCACATGCAAGACGTGTACTTGCAGGCATTGAATCTGTTATTGCAAAATACGAGGTTAATGATCCGGAAGTCATCAGTATCATCAATATTGTTCCGGATTGTTGGTGGCAGTGTGAGAAAAGCTTTTTACACTTAACCGGAATTGTTCCGGATTATTTAACATCTTTATTTATTTGATGTCGGATGAATGTAATGTACTTTATTATAAAATCTAGGTTATTCCTAATGAAATCAATGAGAAAGAATGTTGTTTAAAGTGTTTGAATTGATGTTCAATATTTTGATGTATTATTAATTAGAAGTATATAAAAAAGGGTTTAGGGTTTAGGGTTTAGGGTTTAGGGTTTAGGGTTTAGGGTTTAGGGTTATTTTGAAGTAACACACGTATACTAATAATGATACTTAATAATTAAAAGTGATCCGACCCGAAAATGATACTTAATAATCATCACGCGGATAATAAATAATGATTTCTATCGAATTAAATAAAATAACCCGATACTAGCGAGCTAATTAATTTTGGGTCGGACAGTTTCAGGTTTGTGATGCAAAAACGGCCCGTTCATTAGCGTACTTGAATTGGATGAACGAAGTCGATCGACCCCAGGCCATATATATATATATATATATATATCATTATTATTTAATTTGGGAAACATTGCATTGACGTACGTGTATATATAATACTTACTTGAATTGCATGTATGTGCATTGATGAATCTGTTATTATTGCAAATTGTAGTACGAGCGTCGTTAATTAGAGATCCGGAAGTCATCATCATTTAATTATTATATATATATATATATATCATCATCAATAAGTAGTACATATATATATACGAGGTAATTAATAATGACACGTGCCCCCGACCCTGCCCAAAAGTGATCGACCCGAATTGAAGTGCGTAGCTATTACGTACGCTTGCTCTGATCTAGAAAGTGGATTGCCCGATCCGTAACTGCTGGCCTGGCCACCCGATCGATTAGTTTCAGGTTAACTAGTGATGCATGATAATTATAATAACCAGTTCCTTAATTAAAAAGAAAATGACCCGATTCGAGGTAATTGAACCAAAAACTAAAAATAATTAATAACTAACCCGATCGATAAAGTTATTAATTACAAACCCGCCGAATCTAACCCGATTAGAATTGATTCCCAGGCCAAACCCGATCCGAGCTAATAATTAAACGTAACTTACGCCTATAATATAAAATTTAGAGCAAAGTAAAATAAATTAAATTAAATTTAGAGCAAAGTTAAATAAATTAATTTAGAGCAAAGTTAATGAGTTTATTTCGTGCCTCAAATTTTAATACCGCGCGCGCGTATCTGAAAAATTAAAAAAAATATACATAATCTATAAAAACGGTGTTTTAGAAATTCACCGTTGTTATTACTTTCAACAACGGTTTATAATAAATAAACCGTTGTCTTAGTGTTATTACTTTCTACAACGGGTGTTATTTAACCGTTGTTATTACTCTATAACAACGGTGGTTTGTAGGATAACCGTTGTCAATAGTTTCTCTTAATAAACCCTTTAGTTTCTCTTAATAAAAAATAATTTACAATCCTATAGAGTAAATTTTACACACGTACATTATCATCATCATCCTCCTCGTTTACAATCATCCTCGTTTACAACACAAATCTTTTTGTTTAGTATCATCATCATCCTCCTCGTACTCGTGATCATCATCCTGTTCTCTTTATCATCACCCTGTTCTCATTTTCTTTATCAGGTAATTTTTGTGTTTCGTCTTTAGGGTTTTAAGTTTGAAGTTCATCTTTTTGTTTTCATTTTCTATTTATCGTTCTCTTTATCATGTAGTTTCATTCCTTTCTAAGTTTTTAGAGTTTTAGAATCTCTGCATGACTCTTTATTTGTTCAGTTACTATTTCATTCATTTCAAGGTCTTAGGGTTTTAGAATCGCTGTATGCATGACTCTGTTCCGTTACTATTTCATTTATTTTGAAGGTCTTAGTGTCTTAGGATTATCATGGGTGAAAAACGGAAAAGAGTAGACAACAATGATAAGGGGGATAAGCCTGGTGAGAGGGGTGCTTCGAAGTGCTCTGCAGCCCTTGCAGCTATAGCGGCAAAAACGCCGATGGAAATAAAATGGAGTGTGAAAGGTGTTCCTACTGGTCCAAATGCTAGCCATTTAGCCACTTGGATTGGAGTTACAACCAAACAGTTTGTGCCTATAGATTTAGATGATTTCAGGAATATAAATCCTTCATTGCAGAACTTACTCTTGAAACGTATAAAGGTATGATAATATCTTTAGCTAAACACCATTTTATTTTGCATAAGTTACTATTACATAAGGCAGGAAGCCGTATAAAGGTTCGTGTAAAGGTATGATATTAGACAGCCGCTTATTAGTATATATGATGATGATGCAGGAAGCTTTCGATATTCCAGACTGCCATGATAAGTATCTATTACGTAAGGCAGCGGCAGTCTTAAGGCAGTGGAGGTGTGACCTTGCCAAATTACACTTGTATGTGGACAAGGAGACGGGGCAGATGCATAAGAGCCCACCGACAAAGTACCCCACATCACTCAGCAACAATGGGATAATTATAAGGCGAAACGAGCTACTGAAAAGTTTCAGGTTAAGTATCCATGTCATATGTTTACATTTTTGTAAAACTCTACTTAAGGTTACATTTTTCTAAAAGTTTCAGGTTACATTTTTCTAAAAGTTTCAGGTTACATTTTTCTAAAACTCTACTTGTATCTATAATTTTCTAATTGTCTCATCTACTTGCGATTTTATATGATTTGAAGAGCGTTAGCGCCAGAAATCGTGCTAACATCTCACAGAAGCGGGGGGTATATTATGGTTCTCGAGGCGGTTACAGATTGATAGAAGAAAATCTCGTAAGTAGCATCTATATATTAGATTTTTTTAATCATACTTGGACTTGATATACATGTATACATATATTATTTTTGAGTTAACGTGTAGGTGTCAAAAGGTGTGACCGACTTGAATCGGCATGTAACTTATAAAGAAGGGCACACGCCTAAAGGATCCCGAACATGTAACGAATATGATCAGGAAGTCTTGGCCAACATAGTAAGTATTATTTTTATTAAGACGGGTTTTTAATAACTTTATTGTTCAATTCTTGTATGTCTAACTATCTATTTATTTTAGTAACAAAAATTAAATTAAGTTTATTTAATATATTATAGGAGAATGTTCTGAAGGAGGTTGCGGAAGGGAAATTCACTCCGAGTGGTCGTGACGACGTTCTTGCTAGAGCGATCGGCCGTCCCGAGCATCCAGGTCGATTGAGGGGCGTCCCATTACATGTCGGAGTCACGAAATATTATGGGACAACTAGCTCGAACAAGAAGAAGAAAAATAAGGGGAAGGCTGACATGGTACGTATACCATTTGTTATTGTCATTTAAAATTCACATGTTATTGTTTTAACAAATTGCTGATTCTACATTTTGGGCGTGCAGGTTCAGTTATTGGCCTCCGTGATACTGAAGATGAGTTCTGGAGGCAAGCCTTCCGTAGAAGAATTGAAGATGATGGAGGATGTCATTAAAAAGGGCGAGGTAGTGCAACAGATTTGCCAAGAGGCAGACACTACTACCTTGCCAATACATGAGGAGACGGCTGAGAAGATGGTTGAGGTACCTACTGCTGCCGAGGTTTTAATACCTCAAGCCGGTAAGGTAAATATGACTTCTTCTTTTTTTCCTGCATTTGTTCTTTCTAGCAGCCATGCCTTTGATTGGTTTGTTTTATTAGGTAAATGAGTCGGAAAAGGGGACGCATCTTGAGGAGACGGGTGAGGTACCTAATGCTGCTGAGGTTTTGATACCTCAAGCCGATAAGGTAAATACGACTTAACCATTTTGAACCTCTGCATTTGTTCTTTCCAGCAGCCATTGCATGCCTTTGATTGGTTAATTAATTTTATAAGGTAAATAACTCTGAAAAGGGGACGCAACTTGAGGAGCCGGCTGAGAAGACGGGTGACAATAAGGAGGTATGTAGAATATAAGAAGTTAGTATATGCTGTCAGTGCTAAATCTGGTCTGGACATGTTCAAGTATAATAGCCTACCCACCAACAATAAATACTTGTAACTAACTTTACATTATATACTCAATATAGATCATTTATGATATCTATTATATTTTGGTATTTAGTAAATAATGTGTATTCTTCAGGCCACAAAACAGCGGAGGCTTGTTCGTCTCGCCGACCCTTCATTAAAAGAGAATGTGATTGTTGCTCGGGCTTTCGTATGCCCAAAGCCCAAGGACTCAGCGGAAACCATCTTGGTTCATGGCGTACCACTCTTGCCGAAGCATGCAAAAGTGGGGATAGTGGGAGTCGTGAAGGGCTATGAAACCTGTAAACTGCCCGTCACAGTCCGCGACGACATAGTAATACTGGCAGATGCGGTTAAAGGTTTTGTCCAATGGCCTCAAAGCCACATTTTCTTGGCTCGTGATTGTAAAATTCAACAGAATGTAGACGGGGTTAGAAAAATACATCTAATTTAACCCGCCTTTTGTCTTTGTTCATCACCTTCATAAATAGTGAAATTTATACTATGTTTTATTTTTGTTTTGTAGGTAACAAAAAACATGGATAAGTCTAACTCGATAGACAATAATCTTTCTACTACCTCGTCAAAACAACAACTTGATGAGGTATTTAATCAACTCTCTTTCTATTTTAAGTTCTACTATCGCCTCATCATTGAAAGAGCAACTTAATTTAGTTAGCCACATGTAGGTTGTGAAAGGTAGCACACCGCATCATTTCCCCAAGCTGAAAGAGGTCAGGAGTCTATCCAGTACTAAATATCATGGGAACGTTTACATGGAAAAAGTACGAACGGTGGCGATGCTGGAGCTTTATAAGGAGGCTGAGAGACGCATAGCAAGCGAGCAATTAATAGTTATTCCGCTCGAGAATGATATTGTAGGGGTAGAACGCCAAGCAATGCTGGATTGGGAAACGCTAGCCGTTTGGGCTGGCCTTGACGAGATTGATGTCCAACACCTATATGTTTGGATGAAGTAAGTTTCTTAATAAATTAAATCATGCAGTATTCTAATATTCTGACTAAGTAAGATATAGTGTTTATAATATCGGAATTAAAACCGGCATGTAGGTACTTGAACTCGGTTGTGATCCCCGCCGAGACCAATATTAATCCACTTCCTCAATACGGATTCATGTGCCCAAATGTTTTATCTATGCATATCGAGATGTTTTCGTATGAAGAACGTGTAAATTATATTGCTGGGGAATTGGCGAAAAACAATAAGCTCATTTTTGCCCCTTATAATGAAGCCGGGTAATATATAATTAATATTACGATTCCAAATACAATTGCATTTTTATATGTTTGGTTATGATGCATGTTGTGATTGTTAATAATGATGTGTCTCTCGATCTCTAGGAGACATTGGGTGCTAGCAGCGATCAATCCGACCACGAAGAAAGTATTTTGGTTGGACTCTTTGCATGGACAACCATCCGAGACCTTTAAGATGTTGATTATTAAGTAAGTTTATAATACGTACTGATGATGATTTGGCACATATAATATTAAGTTAGTAGTTTATTATTATTAAGTAAGTTTATGTGACTTTCGGCCTCTTTCCTTTTTTAAAGGGCCTTTGAGAAGAAAAGAGCAACCGGCAATCAACCGACAGAATATTCTGATGATGGCCCTACTTTTATTACGATAACAGGGGTACGTACGCGCAAATACTAGTGCATTAAACTAATTACGCATATACATCTGTCTTTTTTAATTACGCATTAAACTAATTGGTAATTGCCTTCTCGTCTCTTCGTTTATTATGTAATAATAGGTCCCTAAACAGCCGGATAGCATCCAATGTGGATACTACGTTTGTCGTTTCATGTTGGAGATTATTAGGCGAAGATATATCAGCATTCCAGAAAGAGTTAGTAGTTTAATGTAGCTATTATTTACTTTTTTTCATTAGAGCTGATATCTTTTCTGCTATATATATATGATCGATGTTGCTAATTATGTATGATATGCCTATACTGTTGTTACCCTACTGATCGATGTCTTTTATTTGTTTTATCCGCAGTATTCAATCAAGACGCCACATGTCCCTGAGTACACTAAGCACAATATAGACGAGGTAAGGGACTTGTTGGGCAAATACGTCCTTGAACAAACAAAGAGTTAAGGGAACTTAGATTATTTTGGAAGCAGATAGGGAACTTTAATTTGTAGAAGTCATTAATTAGAGCAAGTTGTAAGTATGAATTGCTCTAAAAGAGATCATTTTGGTTGTATATATCATTTTGCTGCTGCTGTACATGAATTGCCATGTACATGAATTGCCCTGTACATGAATTGCTCTGATATATATATAGATATATCATTTTGCTGCTTCTGAAATTGGTTTATGATGCGTGCTGCTGCTACTGCTGCTGATTTATGCAGGATTTTCAGTGGTGGCAGGGGAACAAATTACAATTTTTTCAAAAACAATAATAAAAATAATAACAACGGTTTTTTAAAATTCATTAAAAGCGTTGTAACATATTTCCCACCAAAACTTATCATACCTTTAACAACGGTTTATTCTAGAATACCGGTTGTTATTAAAACTTTCCACAACGGCTTATTTATTATACTCCGTTGTAATTAACTATATTCACAACGGGTTTAAAAAAAATAGCGTTGTTATAATATTTCCCACCAAAACTAATCATACCTTTAACAACGGTTTAATTTAATAGAACCGTTCTCGTATCTTTCCCACCATAATTATTCACACGTTTTAACAACAGTTATCTAGTAATAACAACGACTTCTTACCGTTGTTAAAACTATTAACAACGGTATTTTCATTAAATCGGAACCGTTGTTAAAACCTTTAACAACGGAGGCTTTAACAACGTCCGCTTTTTAATATTACAACGGTTTTTAACCGTTGTCATTTCCTGTTTTTGTAGTAGTGTATGGTGCACCGGTTTTTATGGGTTAGAAGTGGCAATTGGTTTTAATTGTTAATCTAATATAGATTAGACCACATGATTACTACCTACGCCTTCTAGCCCTAAGTCTAACACATTGTAAAGACAAATAGCATAAGCATGCTCACCCTTCCCCATTTTTGTGTTGGGTGTTCGGTCCCCATGTGATGAATAAGGAGATGTTTTCTCCTTATTAGAAAACACAACATCTCATTTTTGTATGGACATATACTTATCTCTCTAAAAACTCACTTATCTCACAAGAAGAAAACTTAGAGAAGTTTTCCACAAAACTTGAGTTCATATTTCTCTAATAATATACTAGTGTAGTAATAAGAGTTATTAGATGGTTTTAAGGGATACTACTTATCATACTAGTGTAGTATTTTAGTAGTGATTAAAAGGGTAGTCTTGGGTGCTACTAATTGGAGAGTTTCTAGTTTGAAACTTGGAAGATCATCTTCATATTACTAGCTCAAGAACAATGTTTGAAAGGAGTTCAAATATTGTGCCCATTTCCGTATAAGCAATGTAAGGAAATTGTTTCATCTTTGTTTTAATGGTATGTATGCATAAGATTTATATAGTTTAAGGGTAAACTATTAGTAAAATGATATTAGAAATATCTAATATTGAGTTTAAGAAACCTACAAGCGGTATCAAGAGCTTTGGTTGTTGCATGCATAATCGATTTATAGTTTTTTTGAGTTAACGTAACTTAAAGAAAACCAGTAATTTGTGTTTTATGAGATAAAATCACAAAGTCATTTGCATGTCAATATATTCTGGTCCTAATATGATTTTAGGTCATTTTGATGATTTATGGAAATTTATATTGCTTAAATATGATTTTTAGTGTTTTTATTACATTTTAATGAGTAAAATGATGTTTAAAATGCTAAAAATAGTTAGACTTATCTTCTGACCGTAAAGTTTTACACAATATAACACATGCATTTTACTTACTGTATGTAAAATTTCGTGTGAAGTGGACTTGTTTCCCATGATTTATGATTTTTATATGATAAAATGGAATAAATAAAGGTCAAATGGTTAAAAATACTTCCGCTTTTAATATGACAATGAAAGTTTAGTATGTTGTCACATGCAGGTTTTCTTGTTAGACTGGAAAATTTGAGACTAATGTGATTTGTCTAGCATGATTTATTAATTTTTAATGTAAAAGTGGCATAAATAGTGACTTATTTAGCAAATATAGCTAAATAAATTTAATGTTAAGAGAAAATTGTTCCTGATTGTTTAAATGTCCGACATTTAAGATCTATTTTTTAAAACTTAATTTGATTAATTTTCACATGCTTTATGTATTTTATTTGATAAAACCGATAAAGCACAACCGATTTTTTCTCAAAACCGATTCGAAATTTTTAACCATGATTTTTGACATTATGAGTGTCATGGAAATGTTCCAGAATGTACAAAAATTTAAAATTCAAAATTTTAAATTATTGTAATTAAATTTTGATTTATTTGATTAAAATATGATTTTAAAGTCTAATTATGAGCAATTTTATAACAAGTTGAATTATTGTCAAAAACTAAGTGATGACTAATTTTTGAATCCTAAATCATTTGGGATAATTAACTTGGACTTAAATATGATTTGAGTATTGTTTTGTGATTTTAAGAAGTTATTATCATGTATTTCCGTAAAACCGGGTTATATACGATATAAACCGTATAATAGGGCGATTTGGCATTTAAAATGAGCATTTTTTATACATATTATAATGCTGAATATTTATTATGAATGTCATATTTTGGTTTATGTAATTTGGAATTATGTAATTTATTTCTTGTATGGCCTTAGTTTTAGTCGATATTGCCCGAAATGTAAGGGAATATTGATTTGGTTGTAATTTAATGTGATCTCGTATCACTTTTATTGTATTATTACAAAAGTATAATAGGAAATTATTGTAATTTTATTATATAACTTGTAATTATTTGTAATACCGGAGTTTACCAAAGACGGTGCCATTCGGAAAGGGGTTCCGAGAGAGAGACGGTGACCATGTGAGGCGTACTTATGACGTTCAAGGGACCAAAGGAGTTGGTTTCCGAATTTGTAATATATTATATGATTTTCTATTCTAGGAAAGGCCATACTAGGAGTTTTATTTTTATGCTTGCATTTTATTTAATATGTTTGCATGCATTGCTAAATCGCCATAACATGACATGCATATTTTATCGAGTCTTCGACCGTGTCAATTAAAATTATCGTTAATTCATCGATTTAGTTCACTTAAACGAGATAGGTGATAAATTGACATGACCTCTCTTAATAAATAATTGAAATCAAGCCTTACCAAATAGTAGAACCCATGAATCCCAATTTCGCAAGGAAGTAGGCTAGGCTCACCGGGGTGCTAAACTTGTTACGTTGGGTAAGTGGGGTAATAAAGGTTATTATTTCGAAATTTGGATTGAGCTCAACGGAAGTATTCGCGACCGTAGCCGCATGTGTTCCGGGCTTAAGATAAATATTAAAGTAATATTATCGACCGAGAGTTCTAATGTAGAATCGATTAAAGAGTTAATCCACCGAATTATGTTAATAAGGGATGAACGGCTCACCGTGCCCAAGTAAATATGAATTTGGATCTCGGAATCATTTATAATAGTTGGGTAGAGGTCACTATTTAAATGTTAAAACTTGTCTAAAATGTTTACAAGTATTTAAAAATGATAAATGTTGACATTTCCTTTATGTCTAAAATTCGTAGTTAATATTGTATATTCGCAATGGCAAATGCTAATTCATCCACCACCACCTATGCTCCAACTCTCACGAATGTAGCATGGCTTCGATCCTTCATGGATCGATGCAAATTAGAAAAGAATGGCGCTAATTTTACCGATTGGGATATGCAATTCCGTTTGGCCGCGGAGGATGACGACAAGCTTCGTTATCTTACCGAAGCCTCTCCTGAAACACCTAATGAAAGGTCAACCGCCGACGCAAGTCGAGCCTATGATGCTTACCATAAAGAGTCTGCCACAATCAAAATTGTTTTGATCTTATCGATGGAGGCCGATCTTCAAGGGAGTGCCATAAGATGAGCACGGCCTATGAGTTCTATGCCAAGCTTGTGACCATGTTTTTACAAGCTCCTAGGATCATACAATATGAGACGGCTTCCGCATTTTTTGACATGAACCAAAAAGAGGGCCAAAAGTTAGCCCTCATGCACTCAAATTGATTGAGCATGTCAAGACTCTCAAAATGCAAGGGGTTGACATTCCCGAACAAATAGTTATTAATTGAGTACTTCATTCCTTGGGGAAAATCAAGGCTTATGTGCAGTTTAGGGTAAACTACAATATGCAAAACATGAGAACCTCTCTTCATAAATTGCACAAGATGCTTGTGCAAACTGAGAGAGACATGGGGCTAAATGTTAGCACCTCCAAGGATGTACTCCATATTAATAATAAGAGTAAGGGGAAGTTCAAGAAAGGTGGTAGTTAAGGGAAGAAGCCCTCCACCTTCAAGGGAAAGGGTAAAGCTATTGAGAATAGCTCTCCCATGCCCAAGAAGGGTGCCTCCAATGAGGAAAAATGCCATTATTGTAATGGCGTAGGGCATTGGAAGAGGAATTGCTCTAAGTATCTTGGAGATCTTAAAACTGGAAAGATTGCTCAAGTAGGTAAATATTTATCCATATCGTTTATGTTATGATCTCAACTTTGGTATATAGATACGAGTTGTGATTCTTACCCTATTTAATTGTAATTAGGGCATCCTAGCAAGGATAAAAGCAAGGACAAGCAAGCCTAAGAAGGCTCTTCAAGGGAAGCTAAGGTAGCTACCCATGATTGAAGACCTATGGAAGCTTGGTCTCATTTTGAATTGTCTAAATTTTGGGATGTATTTTGAGACATTGTTTTTAGAACTTTTATAATTTCCTTGTTTGACATGGAAATTTGTTCAATTCCTTTTATTGACATTGGTTATAATTGGATTTAGTGACTTGGTTTTCAACCCAAGTCATTCGGTTTGTTGAAACTTTTAGTTCTAAAAACATATCATCATACTCTACTTGCACTAATAACATAAATTGTATCGACTCAAATTGATCATATTAGTATTATGATGATTGGATCATTATAATAGAAGGCTAAGAATTCGATTCTCACTTTGAAAGATTAATTGCGAAGTCAAAATTGAGTTATTGAACTCTAAGTAGGGAGTCTACCAAACCAATTGGCCACACCACTTATAAAGATTGTAATTGACATGAATATGAATACACCTCTTTAGCTTATAGAACTAGTCTATCTCGAAGCTAAGATTCGATGTCTTTACAATGAAATCTTCAGTAGATCACTTAAGGTCATATTGTGATACTTCTACCTCCCTCACGATTATGAGTACAAATTGTTTGTGGCTCATAAGGCTATCTTTAAAGAAAATAGTTGTATTTTTCTAAAGATAGAGTGGGAGAAAATAAGCCACAACGAAAAACTAGTTAGGAACTAGCGAGGAAACAAAAAGAAAATGTTCTTAGGTTAGACTCAAGACTAGTGAGGAGAACAAAAGAAAGCGTTCTTAGGTGAATCCTTAGACTAGTGACGAGACCAAAAGAAAATGTTCTTGATATAATAAGATTATGATCTATGAAGTGGAAGTACCTAGAAATTTTATATTTCATTTTTCTAAAGAGACTTATGAAACTATGTGGAATCTATGCAAAGGTATGATATATTTGGAGTTTTCCAATAAATCATTCCATAGACATGAAGATGTTTTATTTGGAAGTGTCCAATAATACATGAAAATGTCTGCAAAAGCTAACTTAATGCGTAACTATGCTTAGATCCAAATCATCAGTAAAATACCTCATAGTAGGTGACAAGACCACATGTCCAAATAGGGATTTGGAATAGGATGTGTACATGACACATGCCTATGGTATCTACCAAGAGGATATGATGATCTTTTCTATTATCAGATATAAGAAGATTTTCACTCGAATTGTCGAAAAGTCATGTACAGACATGAACTTCAGTGGGAGTTTAAAGTCATGTATAGACATGAAGTTAAGTGGGAGATAAAGTTATCATGTCAAGACATGAAGTTCAGTGGGAGAAATTGTTTTCCACGTGAATGACGTATCACTCACTGTGAGTGACGTATTCATATTACCTTTTTGAAAGGAGTGGTTGGATTTTAATGCTGGATGAAAGAGGGCAACATGTATACTAAAATCAAAATCTATTGTGGAATAGAAGATTTTAGCTTGGCATTTACAAAGTGTCTTATATTGATAAGATCTTTTATCTATTTCAACAAGTTAAAATAGGTTATTCATGTTGATGAAAGTGGGATCACTATGAAAGGGTCATAGTCATCCACTGAACCTAAGAGTTGTTGATCACATGAGACCAATCATGTATGCCATTATGTTAGAATATGCCTTGAATCTGTTTGGATTCTGATCTGATTTAGTTTCCTTATTTGTTTAGGAAACTATTATTTAATTTCCTTGTTTGTTTAGGATACTATGATTTAGTTTCCTTGTCTGTTTAGGAAATTGTTATAGGGTTTCCTATAGTGTTATGGTTTCTTAAACCTGTTTAGGAAACATCTCTTATGAGAGTACTATATAAACTCTCATATGCTGTCTGTTTTATTCATTCAGAAATCTGTCAATCTGTCTGAGTCATTCAGAAATCTGTCTAAGTCATCTGAAATCTGAATACTCTGACGAGTATACTCTGAAATCTGTAATTCCTCAAGATCAATAATATTCTTCCCTTCTGCCGGTGGACGTAGCTAACAAGTTGTTAGTGAACCACGTAAATCTGTTATCTTTCTTCAGGCGTTCATTCATCTTTCTTACGTCCGTTATAACAAACTTGTATCAGAGCCAGATTTATCTGGGCTCCTGAATCCGGTAAGAAAGATGTCTGGAATCAGTGTGAAGATTGATAAATTCACAAGGGGGAATTGTTTTAGTTTATGGCAAATCAAGATGCGGGCTTTGTTGAAACAAGAAGGGCTTTGGGCGCCGCTTGTGAAAAAGACGGCAGAACCCGTCACCGGTGAGATGGCTATTCTGGAGGAGAAGGCACACTCGACTATTATGTTGTGTCTTGCTGATGATGTTATCATTGAAGTCGCAGAGGAGGAATCTGCGCAGGGTCTATGGTTAAATCTTGAGAGTCTCTATATGACAAAGTCTTTAACCAATAAGTTGCTTCTGAAGCAGCGTTTGTTCAGTCTGAAAATGCAGGAAGGTACTTCTCTCCGAGAACACTTAGATAGGTTAAACGCAATTTTACTAGAATTGCGTATTATTGATGTTAAAGTTGAGGATGAGGATGCCGCATTAATTCTGTTAGTTTCTTTACCATTGTCTTATGAGAATTTTGTGCAATCTTTTATTGTGGGTAAAGATACTGTTTCTCTAGAGGAAGTTAGATCATCCCTTCACACTAGAGAGTTGCGCCATAAGGCGTCTGGTACAGTTGCAGATAGTCAGGCTATAAGGTTAGTAGCCAGCGGGGGTTATGGGCGAGGAAATTCGAGGAAAAAGAAATTCAACAAACCAATTTATACGGGTCCTAAACCTAGTGATATCTGCAATTACTAAAAAGAGAATGGGCACTGGAAATTCGATTGTCCCAAGAAAGGAAAGCAGGACAAAGCACCAAATACTGCTGCAATAGCAGATACCAATTCCGAAGATGATTATGCTCTAGTTGCTGATAAATACATGCATCCTAGCGATGTGTGGATTCTGGATTCGGGAGCAGCCTATCATATATGTCCGCGCAGGGAGTGGTTTACAACCTACAAGCAGGTAGATAGTGGCGATATTGTTATGGCTAACGAGACTGTTTGTAAGGCGGTTGGAATTGGGTCGATTAAAATACGGACACAAGATGGTAAATTCTGCACATTGAACAAGGTTAGACATGTTCCACTAATGACAAAGAATTTGATTTCCTTAAGTACGTTGGACGGTAAGGGTTTCAGTTTTCAAGGTGAATGTGGAGTTCTGAAAGTCTGCAAGGGTTCAAATGTGGTTCTGAAAGGTGTTAAGCGTGGTAACTTGTATTGCCTTCAAGGTTTTACGCTGTCAGGTTCTGTTGCTGTTCCGAATAGCAAGTTTCAACATTGTTTGGACTTGCTAATTGTTAGAAGTATCTGATTGCCCCGTGGTGGGCAATATCTGAGGCAGAAGGGAGAGAATCGTCCGGTACATTTGGCACTAGTTTAGTGCGTCTGGTACATCTGGCACTAATTAGTGCGTCTGGTACATCTGGCACTAGTTTTGTGCGTCTGGTACATCTGGCACTAGTTTTGTGCGTCTGGTACATCTGGCACTAGTTTGGTGCGTCAGGTACATCTGGTACAGTTATGGTGCATCTGGTACATCTGTCTGATTGTCAGAGGATTCAAGTCAAGGTGAAGATTTGTTAGAATATGCATTGAATCTGGTCGGATTCTGATCTGATTTAGTTTCCTTATTTGTTTAGGAAACTATTATTTAATTTCCTTGTCTGTGTAGGATACTATGATTTAGTTTCCTTGTCTGTTTAGGAAATTGCTATAGGGTTTCCTATAGTGTTAGGGTTTCCTAAACGTGTTTAGGAAACATGTGTTATGAGAGTACTATATAAACTCTCATATGTTGTCTGTTTTATTCATTCAGAAATCTGTCAATCTGTCTAAGTCATTCAAAAATCTGTCTAAGTCATCTGAAATCTGAATACTCTGACGAGTATACTCTGAAATCTGTAATTCCTCAAGATCAATAATATTCTTCCCTTCTGCCGGTGGACGTAGCTAACAAGTTGTTAGTGAACCACGTAAATCTGTTATCTTTCTTCATGCGTTCATTCATCTTTCTTAGGTCCGTTATAACACATTACATACACGTACCTAAATAAATTGTATGCTAGGAGCATGACAAGCCCATAACAAATCAATCCACAAGAGTGTCATTGGATAGCCTAAAAGAACATCCATAGAGTTCTCAAGGAGGACTAGGGATTCATTCTTGTGTTTGGTAGAGAAAATTTGATATGTGTAAAGGTTACACAAACCCAAATTTCCAAACTTATGAGGATTTATCGAAATCCTAGGCGTACTTTTGTTATACAAGAAGCGAATAACTAAAAGGATGATTGAAGAGTCAATCATTATAAATTCTATAAATAGAGACCTAGTACATTATGATGAGGATAAGGTGGCATATGATGTGGTCGTTATACACCAAAAATAAAACCTAAGTCAACTAACTAAGAAGATAGCGGAAGTAGGGTCGATCTCCACAGGGAGGAAACTAATTAACTGAAATCTAAATCTGCAAGTAACAATCTGGGGGGTTTTGAAATTTTTAACTAAACTGAATAAGATTAAAGGAAAGAGAAATAAAGGAAGAAATAAATATGAAATAAATCAGATAAAGAGGGAATATGCCAGTATTCGGTCTACTGCAGTATCGACATCTACGGGTCAACTAACTCAGTCAATCTATCAATGAGAAGAGCAATGGATTTCTCCTCTCGGTCTCAAACCACCCTAGGGATTTTCCTAATTAACTCTCGTCCTCTTAGGAGTCACCTATCAATTCTAAGCAAGCCTTCCCTTCCAATCTCTCGATCCAGGTCGGGGTTAACTACCTAGCCTAGTCTCCTGCGTGCACTCATTCGAGTAAACCTCAATTAAATTGCTTAGAATGATTCTCATATTCAAGACTAACTAAAATAATCTATCCTAACATGCCTCTACTACAGTTTCCCTCATCCCAACATACAAGAAAATTAGCTACTCATGCTATTAACTATGCTAACAAAGACGATTAAACATATGACGATAGACATAATAAAATCGTAATTAATAAACATAAATAATAACAACACAACAATTAAGTAGAGTAAGTAGTAATTAAGATTAAAATAAAGGTGAGAGTAAAAGAGAGAAAAGTAGTTTACAATCTTAGCAATCCGGCGTAAAGAACAATCGACGTCGAATAAACCCGAATGAAAACCAAAGATTAAAAGTTCAGAAACTAATGAAAGATTAATGTATGCTAATTACTGCTAATAAGTTCTGAATAATAAAAACTGAATAATGCTAATGACGTAAATAAGAGTCATATATAGTGTCTAACACGACTCTAACCTAATTCAGCTATGGACTTAAAAACCGTGATAAGATCCACTCGATCGAGGGAAAGAACCCTTCGATCGAGGCTTTTATTCATAGAAATCAGTCGATCGAGCACTTTATCTACTCGATCGACCAACTGGTATAAAGCTCCTACTCGATCGAGCAAAGGATGTAGCTCGATCGAGGTCTTCTGGCTTCAACTTACCTCGATTGACCAAATGCATAGTCGATCGAGGTCTTCTGGCATAGTACGTAGTGTGAGTCATGACTTTGGTCTTGATAGTGGATGGTTTCCCATTTCCCCATGCAAGAGTTCCTGTTCCGATCCTTCCATTCTCCTAAATGCATGCAAAGTGGACTGTTTTGGCTCGGTTTCTGCTACTATGCAGCTTGTACCTACAAAATAGTAATGAAAGTACAAAGTAGCCAAATAGGGGCATATGGTGATATAATATCACCTAAATGACATAGAAATGCGTGCATAAATGGACTAAAAAGTCTATATAAAATACACGCATCAAACTTCCCCAAACCAAACCTTTGCTCGTCCTCAAGCAAACTAAATGGAGCTATATGGAACAAAATAAACCTAGGGGAATGGAGTAAGTCTCAGAGCTAGTTACAAGTCAATGTTAAACAGTTTAATGCACTCATTCAATCGCTACAAAGCTTAATACGAAGATGAACGAATTTATACAATCTTGGAAATAAATTAGACTTTCGACCTTGCAAGACTCAACCAAATTCGGACTCTCACGGGTCACTCTTCTCTCAACAAGCAAATGGTAAGTAAATATGTATAAAAAAGAGAGAAGAAAATATAGTCACTCACCTAGACTACGACCGACACAACATGCATTGCTAACTAATATGAAAGATGATTCAAGCACCGTACACACACATAACCACCGTTCAAGGACAATCACGTGCCGAACATTTGGAAAAATATGGATATGTGAGGCTAATTGGTAAGAAGGGGCAAAACAATTAATGGTAATGTGAGGGTAAATAGCCAAGCTAGTTCCTAACAAGACCGCAATAGAACTCGTTCCATTCTCCAACAATCAAAATTAAGCTCGTTGCCTTAACAAATCTAGGCATAAACAACACAAATCCCAAATAACACCTCAACAAAATAATGATACGCATAGGAAGTGTAAACAACAAAACTTCAGTCAATTATTTTTTTTCTCATCATATTTTTCATTTTTTCATTTTTCTTTTCTTTCCTTTTTCTCTTGGCTGATTGAGGAAAACCACTCGATCGAGCCGAAAGCTACTCGATCGAGGCACATAAACATAAAATCTGCTCGATTGAGCTAAACAAACTGCTCGATCGAGGCACTACTCTCACTTCTCTTCTTTTTCTCGCAAATACCCACTCCAATCAATGAAAACGAGCCAAAACTGACACAACTGTAAAATATACCTCGACTACTAAACTAGCTCGGCAAAGGTAGGCTTAGTTTAGAATGTAGTTAAGGGCAACAGGCAGATATGGCTTTATGTGGAGTTAATGGGGTAAAATGAGGAAAAGGGAGATGCAAGTATTCTCAAAACACGTAATACCGACCACAAACCCAATGCGTGCAGGCAATAAGAAATCAAAATTCATATACAAGCAAATGACACGAGATGTGGGGAGTAACTACTCTCATTCCTAGATGAACTGGTCATGGATGTCACCAGTTATAGGCTCTAAAACTCAGAATATATAAGTAGTTTGCCAAAATGTTGAGTCAAGTCTAATAATCAAATTTAAGTTCCAAGACAAAATTCGATAGTTCACTACTTCGATTTTACTAAGTAAGTCAAAAAAGGTGCAATGAATAGCATAGAATAGACTTGTAGTGCAATTTCATCATGAACAAGACTCCAATCCGACTCAACTATATGCAAAAATAAACGTGATATTTTTGATTTTTCAAATTTTTATAATTAACATGAATTATAAACGTGAATGCAATACAAATGCAAATGCAGACGCAAAAGGATGTAAAATACTTCCCCAAACCAAAACAGACAATGTCCTCATTGGCCATAGCACAAAAGCATAAAAGGGAAAGGGAAAAATAAACAACCTAATACATGTTCCTAATGAATGAAATATATATGAAGAATGGAAAAACAAAAGGAACAGAAACAACTCACAAAACAAAGCTTCCCCAAACCAGCATCAAAGTAGGGGTCGATCGAGTAGAAATTCCACTCGATCGAGCAACTTTTCCAGTCCGGATTGATCGATCGAGTGGTTCGCTTTACTCGATCGAGAGCTTTTTTCAGTCAGGGTTGAACGATCGAGTGGTTCGCTTTACTCGATCGAGTACTCGCTTGATAGCACAGCCTCGACTTTGGGCAATTGTTCTCCGCTTCCGTTCCTGCAAAACGATGCCAACCGATACCCAAGAATACCAAAAAATTGTCCAATAGGAAAAATAAATTGTCTATCTAAACTACGGATTATCACGTGATAGTCTAATTGTCTACTTGAAAATGCAATAAATTGTTTTTACAAAGTGCACGGGGTTGCAAACCCGGCTACCAACCAAACAGTTTCATGACAAGGCCACCGTTAGGCCTTTGACTTGCGGAATTACCCTCAGCTGCGGTAATTTCCGTCTTCTTTCTCCACACGTACGATGGTTTCTTGGAGTCTAGCTCCACCTCTGAATCACTCGAGTACATGCGAGCTCCTTTGTCCTTCTTGGACTTCTTCTTGACGTCGTCACGCTGACCTGGCTCTCCCTTTTCCAGCTCCAATGCTGCTGCTTTATGATCTGTAAGGCAACAAACAACAGCATGTTCCTCCAATACGCTCCCAAGCTGGGGCGGAGGTGTTACGGTAGCAATGGGAATATCACAAACTGGAGCTATAGGCTCGATAGGAACCGAAGCTTTGTCATGCGTGAATAAATCAGGTGTGATATCAGGTAAGGGAAGTGCGTGACATGGTAAAACAAGCATATGACCCTTACTAGCATGAGACTGCGTGAAAACTAAGTATTCCCCACCTATTTGAAAAGTCAGAGTTCGTAACCCAACATCAATAACCGCTTGCGCAGTATGCAAGAACGGTCTTCCCAAAATGATGGGAGTGTGAGAATCCTCAGGTATATCCAAAACTATGAAATCGACCGGGATAAAGAATTTTCCTATTTGCACAGGAACATCCTCTATGATTCCTAAGGGTCGAGACAAGGTCCTATCTGCCATCTGTACTGTCATGTTGGTACACTGAAGCTTGGTAAAGCCTAACCGTTTGGCTAAAGACAAAGGCAAGACGCTAATACTAGCTCCTAGGTCACATAACGTGTTATTTATAAGATAGGTACCTATATGACATGGTATGGAAAAACTACCTGGGTCGGACAGCTTAGGTGGGCATTTATGTTGGAGGAACGCAGAGCATTCCTCAGTTCAAGCTACAGTCTCTACAGTGTCTACGGACCTCTTACGCAAAAGAATTTCTCGCATAAATTTCAGGTAAGAGGGTACCTTTAATAAAAGATCGGCAAGGGGAACATTCACTTTAAGATCGCGCAAAATGTTAGCGAACCGAACAAATTCCTTCTCGTCCTTAGCCTTCTTCAACCGACCAGGAAACCGAACTGGAATGTCAGGATTACCACGTTGCATGTCCTTGACAATTGCGTTGTTAATCATCCGTTTGCTTAACCCCTTCGAACAAGCTTCTCGCTCATGAAAACCCATCGATCGAGTATCTAGGTCACTCGATCGAAGATTATCAGAGCTTAAACTGCTCGATCGAGCAGCTTCCTCAGTCAACTTATTTGATCGAGCAACTGGATTCTCTCGATCGACCACTTGTTCATCTGAATCACTTGATCGACCATCAACAACCTCTCGATCGTATAACTTGTCCTTCAATTCATTCGATCGAGTAACAATAACCTCTCGATCGATGACAACATCATTATCAGCAACAGTCTTCGCAACATCGGGATGCGCACCAGAAATATCAGCAACTGTACCAGGACTGTCATAAGCATGACCGCTTCTCAGAGTAATCATATTCAGTGTCTCCTTGTTCTTATCTGTTTGAGATGGTAACTGCCTAGGTTGCCTATTCGATCGAGCTCCCACCAATTGAGCAATATGCGACTCCAAAAGCTTGATAGTAGCATTTGTTGCTTGATCAGATTTACTCATTTGGAGAGCTAGAGCTTGGATCATAGACTTTAATTCCCCGACTTCTGAAATTCCTCCAGATGAGGAACTAGCTTGCTTTGAAGACTGTATTTTCTGGAATCCTTGCTTGTGCGGCGGTATTGTTGAAAGGCAAAGACTTGTTCCTTTTCCACAAAACAGTCTATAGCCGTGTGACCAGTTTCGCCACACCTCTCGCAAGTAATCACATCATCCCGCTGCAGCAAATGAACCGTCTGCTGGTTATCTTCAGCTTTCTTCTCCCATTTATCAAGTCTGGCATTTAGTTTATCAAATTTTTCATCCAGACCTTGAGAATCAATACTGGCTATCGTCCTTGTACCACTTCGCGGATTTCCATATTCAGCACAATGGGTTGCCATCTCCTCTATCAGTTTCCAACCCTTATCATCATCTATTTCTTTCTGGAACCTCCCGTTTGACGCGGCATCTAGAATGGCTTGATGATCGTCATATAACCCGTTGTAGAACTGGTTACACAGAAACCACTGCTCGAACCCATGGTGAGGAACAGACCTCACTAGCGTCTTGAATCGATCCCAGGACTCATAGAGATTTTCATGAACCGTTTGCTTGAAATTAGTAATCTGACCCCTCAAAGCATTCGTCCTCTGTGGTGGAAAATACTTCTTGTAGAAAGCCAGTGCGAGTGTGGTCCAATCGGTTATACCCAGTTCTTCTCGATTCAAGTTCTTAAACCAATCTTTAGCATTATCAGTAAGGGAAAAAGGAAACAAGAACTCCTTGATCTTGTCGGCTGTCACCCCTTTAGAAATCGGAATAGATGAACAGTAGTCAGCAAAGGTCTCCATATGCTTCCTCGGATCCTCCCCAGCCACACCCCTACACTTATCCTGCTGGACAAGCTTGATATAAGACGGACAAAGATCGAAAGAAGTTCCATCTTCGTCCGTTGAAAGTTTGATTCCTTGAGGTATATATGCAGCTGTAGGCTCAGAATGGCTAGCAATATTAGGCATCTTTGCTGGAAAAGTAGTCTCAACAGTCAAATCTTCCTCGAAAATGAAACTGTCAAAGACGGATTCAGAAGTACTCAAGTCTTCCTCCTGAACGGTCTTATCTATCCCTCTCTTCCTGCGTAGGAAGGTTCTTTCAGACTCCGGATCAGCTTCCACTAATTCGAGCCTTTGGGACCTGCGCATACACAACTACAGAGAGAAAAATAAGAACAGTCTTAAGGAATTAGAAATTCCTTAAGACGAGACAGAAATAAATAAACAGAAAATTAAATTGCCTCCCCGGCAACGGCGCCAAAATTTGATGTGGTCGTTATACACCAAAAATAAAACCTAAAACAACTAACTAATAAGATAGCGGAAGTAGGGTCGATCTCCACAGGGAGGAAACTAATTAACTGAAATCTAAATCTGCAAATAACAATCTGGGGGGTTTTGAAATGGTTTTAACTAAACTAAAGAAGATTAAAGGAAAGAGAAATAAAGGAAGAAATAAATATGAAATAAATCAGATAAAGAGGGAATATGCCAGGATTCGGTCTACTGCAGTATCGGCATCTACGGGTCAACTAAGTCAGTCAATCTATCAATGAGAAGAGCAATGGTTTTCTCCTCTCGGTCTCAAACCACCCTAGGGATTTTCCTAACTAACTCTCGTCCTCTTAGGAGTCACCTATCAATTCTAAGCAAGCCTTCCCTTCCAATCTCTCGATCCAGGTCGGGTTAACTACCTAGCCTAGTCTCCTACGTGCACTCATTCGACTAAACCTCAATTAAATTACTTAGACTGATTCTCATATTCAAGACTAACTAAAATAATCTATCCTAACATGCCTCTACTACAGTTTCCCTCATCCCAACATACAAGAAAATTAGCTACTCATGCTATTAACTATGCTAACAAAGACGATTAAACATATGACGATAGACATAATAAAATCGTAATTAATAATCATAAATAATAACAACACAACAACTAAGTAGAGTCAGTAGTAATTAAGATTAAAATAAAGGTGAGAGTAAAAGAGAGAAAAGTAGTTTACAATCTTAGGAATCCGGCGTAAAGAACAATCCACGTCGAATAAACCCGAATGAAAACCAAAGATTAAAAGTTCAGAAACTAATGAAAGATTAATGTCTGCTAATTACTGCTGATAAGTTCTGAATAATAAAAACTGAATAATGCTAATGACGTAAATAAGAGTCATATATAGTGTCTAACACGACTCTAACCTAATTAAACTATAGACTTAGAGCCCGTGATAAGATCCACTCGATCGAGGGAAAGAACCCTTCGATCGAGGCTTTTATTCATAGAAATCAATCGATCGAGCACTTGATCTACTCGATCGACCAACTAGTATAAAGCTCCTACTCGATCGAGCAAACGATGTAGCTCGATCGAGGTCTTCTGGCTTCAACTTACCTCGATCGACCAAATGCATAGTCTATCGAGGTTTTCTGGCATAGTACGTAGTGTGAGTCATGACTTTGGTCTTGATAGTGGATGGTTTCCTGCTTCCCCATGCAAGGGTTCCTGTTCCGATCCTTCCATTCTCCTAAATGCATGCAAAGTGGACTGTTTTGGCTCGGTTTCTGCTACTATGCAGCTTGTACCTACAAAATAGTAATGAAAGTACAAAGTAGCCAAATAGGGGCATATGGTGATATAATATCACCTAAATCACATAGAAATGTGTGCATAAATGGACTAAAAAGTCTATATAAAATACACGCATCAGCATACAAGGAGATAATGGTAGATCCTCACCCCTAAATACCTATCAGTTATCATGATAACGAGTGACTAGAGTGTGATGCGATTGATGGCTCAATTGAGACGATATTGGACCCCATTATAGTGGACAGGACTAACATAGCATTGGCACTTGGTTGCTTATATGAGGTGACGTCTCCAAGTGACTAGAGTGTGATGCGATTGATGGCAAGTTCAAGTGTCATAGGGTCATAAGGGATGACCAGTCGATCACATAGGCAGACTGTAAGGGACAATCTGTCAGGCAGTGACCGCTTATAGAGTTCTGGCAATTCTTGTAGCCTGGTCGTGGCAAGAGCTACTATAGTATTCTTTTTGAGTCAATTCTTTGACTAAAGATTGTTCGCCTAAGGTGGCACAGTTTCAGAGTGACTTTGATTTATGCTCTACGCCCTTCGTAACTGGGGTCTAATGAGCATCTTTTGGGTCATGATGAGCTGTGGCTATTCAATGGGAATATTGCAATAGGAATTGTCCACCCCTTGTCAAGGTTATTTTAAAATCTCAAGGCCACTCGAGGAGGAGTAAGCTGAAAATGCGTGGCCACGCTCGGAAGGTATCTATGGTAGATAATTCTGGTCAGACAGTTACTCTCCAGATCGAGGAAACCACTCTTGATATGACCAAATGCAAGTACGACCTGCAAGACACCTTGCATTGAGTGGGCGATCGTAATAGGACAAGAGAATTTGTGACGCACACTTGTCTCGGACAAGTAAGAGATTGTTGGAGTTAGTGTCCTCAACAATAGTGCGATCACATAATTAAATCACAATAATATGAATACAAAGGGATGATGAATATTATAGTCAACTGGTCAACATAAATCGGTAACGATTGGCTCAATTGAGTTTGACGTTACTGTCGTATGACGGTGGTGATAAGTTGATCCCTTGAGGTCACACCTAAAGGACAATCTCCTAATCATGTACATTAATTAATTGTATATCGATACAGATTAATTAATCCCTTATATTGAACAAAGTTTATATTATAATTGAGAGATATATCTTATTGTAATATGATTAAATAAGATTCATTTTAGTAATTTAATTGTTATGTTACTAAGAATGCATTATGTTTATGAAACATTTGAGATAAGCAAAATTGGTTGATTATAATTACAAATTGTTGTATATTATATTAACCAAATATGAGATGACCCATTTTATTTACATGTAATTATAAAATGTGACTTAAAATGTCAAGTCTAATTATTTGTTATGAAATTGCATTTAAAGTAGTTAAATGTACATTTATAAGCAAAATTATATGTTACATGTCAAATGTCACATAAGTGACAAATGACAAAATACAAAAGATAAAATGGACACCCATATTGTTATGGTGCACCGGTTTTTATGGGTTAGAAGTGGCAATTGGTTTTAATTGTTAATCTAATATAGATTAGACCACATGATTACTACCTACGCCTTCTAGCCCTAAGTCTAACACATTGTAAAGACAAATAGCATAAGCATGCTCACCCTTCCCCATTTTTGTGTTGGGTGTTCGGTCCCCATGTGATGAATAAGGAGATGTTTTCTCTCCTTATTAGAAAACACAATATCTCATTTTTGTATGGACATATACTTATCTCTCTAAAAACTCACTTATCTCACAAGAAGAAAACTTAGAGAAGTTTTCCACAAAACTTGAGTTCATATTTCTTTAATAATATACTAGTGTAGTAATATGAGTTATTAGATGGTTTTAAGGGATACTACTTATCATACTAGTGTAGTATTTTAGTAGTGATTAAAGGGATAGTCTTGGGTGCTACTAATTGGAGAGTTTCTACTTTGAAACTTGGAAGATCATCCTCATATTACTAGCTCAAGAATAATGTTTGAAAGGAGTTCAAATATTGAAGGAAATTGTTTCATCTTTGTTTTAATGTTATGCATGCATAAGATCTATATAGTTTAAGGGTAAACTATTAGTAAAATGATATTTGAAACGTCTAATATTGAGTTTAAGAAACCTACACTTTTGTTAGTCACCTGTTCTACTTTTTACACTTAACTAATGAAATAGACTTGAAATACTTTAGGTCGTATCGCTTTAGTGTAGATCACTCGACCTTTTAGAACAAGCCTTAACGGGGGCGTGCACTTACCACCTTGTCCATATCTTGTGGTGTGAAAATTCCTTGATCGTCGTGTCTCTAGGTGACCGTTAGTTTTGGAGACCCCATCTTTCTACCCGATTCGTCATATCCCATATGACTACCAGAAACTACATCCTATGCCAAACATTTTGATACCCCCACCTGAGGATCAAAACATTTTTTTAGTGGAATCGTGCCTAAACTCTCTCAAATTCAAAACCAAAACAAAACAAAACCAAAAAAATTGCAAAAACCCCAAATCAAAAGTCTCTAATATTCAAATATTCACGAGACGAGGCAAGCAAAAGTCGAACAAATCCACTCAATCCAATAAAGAGTCGAAAAACACAAAAACAGTCTGACAACGACTTCCACACCAAAAACGGCCCAACAACGACTTCAAGCCAAAAACAGTCCAACAACGACTTTAAACCTTAAAAATAGCACAACAAAAGTCTCGAGCATTTTTAAAAAACGCACAAGACAAAACCAAGAAATCTCTCCAGTAAAAAAGATCCCAAACAAAACAAAATCTCTCACACAGTCAAATTTCAGACGAATCGACTCACAGTTACATTGTCTCCATGTCTTTCGGGATGATCCTTTCATTCATTTAGGTGAGTGAGAGAGATAACACAGATCTCCAATGTCTTATAACACCATAGAACCTCCCACTCCATTTCGTCTCTTATCACCCTCGTTTAACATCTAAGAATTTGACATATGTACACTAAGCTTGTACGGTCACAAAAGTATTTTGTTTCTATAGCATTAGTCTTGCGTAATTGACAGAGCTTGTTACTGTAAAAGGGGCAGAACTCATTCAAATTCTCAAAGACAAACAAAGTAACGCGCCTCGCGTAACCCACGCGCCGCTCATGCAACACGAAATAAAATCGGCCCCTACACACTTTAGATTGAACGTCACTATGCTCTTGCATTTTGACATTTGGATATCCCCATGTCTTTTAAATTCTCAGACCTTAGCAAGCATGAGTTGGTGCCAAGACAGCTTAGACAATGATATCAACCTTGGATTTCATAATCCTTTTCAGGTTCGAGACACAAGTCGACATCGCGACAAATGAGCACACTTGTTCAGAGAATCATTTCACTTCTCTTTGCATTCTTTCAAACTCCTTTCCACATTTTCAACAAATACACATTTATTCTGTTAGAAAACCGCGTTTTTCAATCAAATGTTTCGTTTTGCGTCAGTTTAGGCCACCAACATGCAAACATGTAATTTATGTGATTTCTATGTGATGTGATTTTGGGCAGCATGACGGCAAAACCGTCGTCTACCAACCTGTTTTGCTTTCAGACTAACCTGCAGGGATAGATTACACTCAGCAGCAGAAACACTTAGGCCATCAATAACAACCAAAAGAGGCATGTACATCAGGCCGGGGGCTCTCGCCCAAAACAAAGCCAAAGCCAAACGCAAATTTCAAAAAAAAAATCCGAATTCACAATCCAAATCCAAATTCACAATCCAAAACTGGCGGCTCTAGCCCGAGACAAAATTCAAAATGTGCAAAAACAAGCCAGCATATCCAAAATCTACAAACAACAAAACACAACTAATCCTCATAACCATGTCCAGCTAGAACCTCGAGAGCGAAAATCTTAGCGTCTATGTCCTCTAGCTCCCTCAACAAACAAGCTACCTTCTTAACGCTACGTACCGAGACAGCGCCACCTGCATTGAAGTCAAGTGCAGTCTTATGCAATAGCCAAAAAAGGTAAATTGTACTCCAGCACCTCGAGGTAAGCTGGGGACTCGACGCGTGCCACCTCGACCTCCTACAAAGATCAAATGACTCATCAAATGACGATCATTCGTCACTTCTCAGATCAATTCAAACAACAAGATACAAGCAAATGATTATTGTAATGAGTCAAGGAAGCCCCTCTAAGGATCGCAGCTCATGTCGCGCTTATCACCTCAGCCTGGGACTTCCCATTTTCAGACATACAATCCAGGAGCCCATCTTCTATTATCAGAATGTTGTTCGCCACAACCGAGCAAGCAATCCCTAAGCGATTTGAGCACGTCAAGCAATCCCCAGCGGTTTAAGCACGTCAAGTAATCCCCAGCGGTTTCATCATTTCAAGCAATCCTTATCGATTTCAGCTACGTCAAAAAATCTCAGCAATTTCAAGCAACGTCAAGTAACTTTTTCAAGCGGTATCGCCCAAGCCTCCACGGAGTTGCAACTCTTGCTGCGCCCTTGCCCCAACAAAGCTCTACTTAGGAGTTTGGTTATTACAAATTTGTTACTTGTGGGCCCAAAACCTTTTCAATATATATATATCCAAGGAGAGTTCGCCTGATGAAAAACGAAGAAAGATTATCACAACATGCCTCTTCAACGGCGGGAACATTCTCACATACAATAGCTGGCGAGCTTCATCACGCACCCACTCAACGGCTGGAGAGCCTTATTATATACACCCTTTTCCGCAGCAGAATTCTACTTCAACATGTACTTCCTCAGCAAAAGTTCGCCTGAAGATAGACACAGACATATTCTCACGAGAATTCACCTGAAGACAGACGCATGAAGATTTTCCCAACGTTGCCTTCACAACGGCTGGCGAACCTCACTACGCACCTCTTTCAGCAGCAGGCGAGCTTCACCACACGCCGTTTCCCCAACGAGAATTCACCTGAAGATTGAGACATGCCGATTCTCACATATGATACTATCCCCAGTGGCTGGCGAGCCTTACTACGCGCCCTTTCAGAGGCTGGCGAGCTTCATCACGCGCCTTTTCAACGGTTGGCAAGCTTCATTACGCACCCCCACTCAGCGGCTGGCGAGCCTCACTACGCGCCCAATGCAACGGGTATAGAGTCTCACATCGCAACCTCATAAGAAGATTCTCAGGTATGACTTCTGAAAGTTCATAGACCTTAATTAGACTCTTCTAATTAGTTACTAAATTATTTGTTAATTTAGTATTTAATGATCTATGTAACATGCATGCAAATATAAAGACATTTATATAAAAGAAAAAATTTCCTCAAATTGAAATGAAAATTAAATGGGCACAACAAGAACTCATTCTTATTGTTCTTGAGCTATAAGTAAGGATGAACAAGAACAATCTCCAAATTAGAAGACCTTCTTCAAGTTGCACCAAGAAGAAACCAAATAATCTAATCTTATTATTAACTAGATAATAAGATAGATAAAATACTACCAATATTAATATATATTACTACACTAGTAATACTTAGTAAATATTAGTATTATGAGAGTTTTAGTGAGAGGATGAATTTTAGAGAGAAGTGTGAATTAAGCACAAAATGAACAACCATATTGCCCTTTTATAGGCAATATGGCCGGTCAAAGTAAGCCTCACAAGGGACTTATTTTGCTTATTTTAACTCACATGCAAAGTGGTAGAGTGTAGTGTTGAGTGAAATGATTTTGGGTTTACTATTCACGTCATAATCACATGTAACTTGTGAGAATGAACAAGAGAAACCATTATCACTTCACCACTACTACTTGATCGGCCCCTAGTGGCCTTATATTGTCCATTTTGATTTTTGATATTTGTCCCACAAATACTTATTAATCACATGCTTAATTATCTTGTATAATTAAGTGTTAATTTGATCATATAACAATTATATGACACAAATAAATAAATAATATGTACTTAACATTTTAAGTAATATTTTACCATTTTATCAATATATAATGGGTCCCACAATGCGTAGTTAATTTATTTTACAACTCCTTGTAAATATAATTAACTAATTACCTCTATCTCAAAACCTCAACTAATTTAATAATTTAATGATTAATTACTAAGTTAGATCTTATTTAGTCATATTAAAATAAGATATAAATTTTTTAGTCAGTTATCGCTTAAGTGAAAAATAAACTTAATCGAATTTGAGTTCTTAACTCAATTTCTAACAATTAACTCTCGTACATATCAAATATATGTAATGGACTAATCAACTATATCATATACAAATAATTAGTTACTATTTGGATTTCATCCTATAGGTGTGACCAAAAGGGATCAGTTGATCACCGCCGTCATACGACAATAACGTCAAACTCTAGTCAGCCAAACGTTATTGATTTACGTTAATCAACTAACTAATCATATATATATAGTCAATAAATATCCTAATTATATTCCTTAATGAGATTTATTATGTGGCGCAATATTGTGGAGGACACCTACTCCAACAATCTCCCACTTGTCTGACACAAGTGTGCGTCACCAATTCTCTTATCTCTTTATCACATCTCCCACTCAACGCAAGGTGTCTTTCAGGTCGCACTTGCGATTGATTATATCTAGAGTGTTTTTCTCGATAGGGAGAGTAACTGTCTGAACGCAAAATCTAGCATAGATCTCTTTCCGAGCGTGGCCACGCATTTATAGTAACTACTCCTCGAGTGGCCTAAAGATGTTTGTACCCAACGTGGGTGGACAATTCCTGTTGATTCATCTACTCTGTATGATGCAGATCACCATGATCCAGAAGATGTTCATCAGCCTCCTTTTACGGCACGACCTAGAACATCAACCAAAACCAATAGAAAACTGCACCGACTCAGATAGACGGTCGCCAGTCAAAATAATCGACTCATAAGAATTAGATAGAAGACCCTGGCACGACCAGGCATCAAATAATTGATTTAAGGGTCTCTACAAAGGTCACTGTCCGACAAAGTGTCATACAGTCTGTTTATGTAAACGACCAGTCATCTCCATGACCCCATGGTGCTGAACCAACCATCGATCGACTTACAATCTAGTCACTTCGAGATGTCACCTCATTGAGTGACTAGAGACAAAATACTAAGTTCGTCCTATTCACTTAAATAGGGTCCAACATTGTCTTACAATCTATTCGGATAAACAAAGTATTAAATTTAGTTAAACTAAATAAAAGAGTTTATAATAAAATTCGAACAATGAATGCAATTATCATATATGAAATAATTAATACAACATTCAATTATTACATATTACATAATCTAAAGGAATTCTGGTACACGTCTCAATCCCATTGTGACGACATGACCATCAAGCTTAGCCTTTGACAAAGGCTTGGTTAAAGGATCAGCAATGTTGTCATCTGTCCCAACCTTACAAATGTCAATTTTCTTTCTGTCCACGTAATCTCTAATTACATGATATTTCCTAAGTACATGTCTAGACTTGTTACTAGACTTGGGCTCTTTTGCTTGAAAAATAGCCCTACTGTTATCACAATAAATCGTGATAGGATCTTTGGCAGTAGGGACTACTGTTAGTCCTTCAAAAAATTGCCGAATCCACACAGCTTCCTTTGCAGCTTCAGACGCTGCAAGGTACTCTGCTTCTGTTGTAGAATCCGCTGTAACGCTTTGCTTGAAACTCTTCCAGCAAACAACTCCTCCATTCATCATATAAACATAGCCGGATTGGGATTTCATATCATCCCTATCTGTCTGGAAACTGGCATCTGTGTAACCTTTTACACGTAACTCAGTCTCGCCTCCAAACACTAAGAACGAATCCTTGGTCCTTCTCAAGTACTTAAGGATGTTTTGTATTGCTATCCAGTGACTCTCACCTGGATTTGCTTGGTAAAGACTTATCATGCAAAAAGCATATGCAACATTTGGACGAGTGCACATCATAGCATACATGATTGATCCAACAACAGATGCGTAAGGGATCAATTTCATGCGTTCAATCTCCTCGGGTTTGGTAGGGCACTCTGACTTGCTCAAAGTGATCCCACTTCCCATAGGAAGAAAGCCTCTCTTAGAGTCTTTCATGTTGAACCGATCAAGAATTTTATCAATGTAAGTTTCTTGACTTAATGCTAGTATCCTTTTAGATCTATTCCTATAGATCCGGATACCTAAGATGCGCTGGGCCTCTCCTAAGTCTTTCATTTGGAAATGAATCCCTAGCCACTCCTTCACAGAAGTGAGCATTGGAATGTCATTCCCAATGAGTAGTATGTCATCTACATACAAGACTAGAAAAGTTACTTTACTCCCACTAAAATTCATGTATAAACATGGTTCCTCGACACTTCGAGTGAAACCATTTTGTTTAATTACATGATCGAAACGATGATTCCAACTCCTGGATGCTTCTTTAAGACCATAGATGGATCTCTTAAGTTTGCATACCTTCTTAGGGTTTGATGGATCCATAAAACCTTCAGGTTGTGTCATGTACACTTCCTCTTCTAGAATCCCATTCAAGAAGGCGGTTTTGACATCCATTTGCCAAATCTCATAATTATGAAATGCGGCAACCGTAAGATAATCCTTATGGATCGAAGCATGGCGACTGGGGCAAAGGTTTCGTCATAGTGAAGACCATGAACTTGGGTGAAACCTTTTGCCACCAATCTAGCTTTGTAAACATCATTATGTTTATCTATGCCACTTTTGATCTTATAGATCCACTTACACTGAAGAGGTCTTACCTTCTTAGGTAAATCAACCAAGTCCCATACTTGATTGTCGTACATAGAATCCATTTCGGATCGCATGGCTCCTAGCCATAGCTTTGAGTCGGGACTAGAAATGGCTGCTTTGTAGGTAGTATGTTCGTTGCTTTCAAAAAGTAACACATTATAGTCATCACCTTCCTCTATAATACCAAACTATCTATCAGGTTGATGACTAATTCTGCTTGACCTCCTAGGTTCCAAAGGAATAATGACCGTGTCAAACAAAGAGGGAACGTTTTCCTCGTCGTCCTTTTCGGTTTGTCGCTCTTGGACTTCATCAAGTTCAAATTTTCTCCCTCTCTGTCTTTTAGAAATAAAATCATTTTCTAAAAAGACTGCATCACGAGATACAAACACTTTGTCCTCGTGTTTATTGTAGAAGTAATAAGCACGTGTTTCCTTTGGATATCCTACAAACAGACATTTGTCATATTTGGGTGCGAGTTTATCATCAGACTTATACTTCACAAAAGCCTCGCATCCCCAAATTCTCATAAACGATAAATAAGGGACTTTCCATGTCCGTATCTCATATGGAGTCTTGTTTTCCGCTTTAGTCGGGCTTCGATTTAGTGAAAATATTGCAGATAAATAGCAAAACCCCAAAAATAATAAGGAAGCTCTGTTAGTGATCAGGCCTTTCGCAAGCCCGAAACAAAGATAAATTACCCAGACTAGGCTAATAACAAATTAATGTAATTAGGGAAGTAGGGGTCGATCCTCAGGGAGATGGTGTTTCCTATGGATTGTGAATCGTCTCACAATTGAGTTTTATCTAATGATTTTCTGGGTTTTGGATTTGGTGATGTCTAAACTAATAAAGAACCACTAGTAGAAAAATGACATTAGGCAAGTACAAAAGGCTACGGTCATAAAAAATAACCGTAGCCTATTACAAAAGGCTACGGTCATTGCCAACCAACCGTAGCCAAATATAAATATAAAAACAAAAAGCTACGGCTCACCTCTGAAACCGTAGCTAAAAGTACTTCATACATACTAAAGGCAACGGTTCTATTTTTGACCGTAGCCATTTATTTACGTCAAAGTAATAAAAATTCAAATAAATTTACCGTCTTGACTCACCTTATATTCCAAAAACATAACATTTGCTCGAACTCACAACCAAGTTAGAACTCATTAATTTATTTCATAAAAAAACTTCACTCAGAGAGTTACATTTGCTCTTCTCACTCACCCTTGCAACCATCACCAGCATACGACTCTGGCAACCATCATCAGGCCAGCATCTGTCACCACCGACGACGCAAGGCGTTCACTTAATTACGCTCACGACGCCAAGTCGCCACGACCTGGCCTGCACTATGACGTTAGTCGGCACGACGCCAAGTCGCCACCATCACCACCGCCATACTCAAAATAAGTTATGGGTAATCTATTGTGGTATTCTTTCTGGTCAATCAATTATTTCATATATTTGTTTGATTTTTGATTAGTTTGATTTAGGGTTACGTCTATACACAAAAGTTGGGTTTTTTTCGTTTGGTTTTAATTATGCAATTGATCTTTATTGTATATATTGTATATATAATTGGGGTTAGATAGATTAAATGTTCTATTGATCAAGTAAGGTATTATTGTTATCAGATTTTATGCTAGGTTTTAATTTTTTGCTATCTTTTGCAATTGTTTTGATGAGACGGTATTATTGTTATCAGATTAAATGATCTATTGATCAAAATTTGATTATAACTTTGATTAATGGTTATAGTTACTGTTGTTTCAAAGATGGGTACATCTTAGTTCTTAATAGAATATAAATAGTACATTATTACACTATTTACATTCTACTCCGTGTAATTTTAGTAATTCACCTTGATTAAAATGTCAACATCAGAAAATTATATGCTTATGTAGTGCAGTTTAGTACCTTCTATAATCGTCTGATTGGGTGAACGCCTTCATACATTATATCAGATGTTTTTTAAATTGCTTGTAGAAGTGTTAGTTCTTAAGTTTTGTCAAACTGGCAAATTTAATGTCATTGCTGATATACTTGTATGTATGGATGCACAAAATTCGTATGCATCTTAGAGTATCTAATAATCCTGTTGTCCATGTGGTTTGTCTCCAGGCTCGACCAACGTCATCCTTCTGTGTCCTTCCTCTTTGTGCCACTGCCACAACATTGTCATCACCAATGTAGTTAACTAATTCACGGTATATATTTGTTCCTATTTTCCTTAATTAAGTTAGGTTTTTTTATTAGTTTCTCAATTTTGCTCTTATGCTTGAAACAATTGAAACTAATTTTGGTTGAATGAATTAGTTTAAAATTCCAACATGAAATCCTCATCCTCGATTCTCTCATTGTATGCTACCTTTTAAATTTTATTAAATTGACAAGATTTAGTAAAGTGCTTTGATTTATTGATTTTTGGTTGATGAGTTTAAGTTCTATGATTTGTTTGGGTCTCAACTTTGAACTGAGTTTCTCGCTTTGTGTTGGATTAGTTTGATGTCTTTTAGTAAAATGCTTAGCTCTGTGTTACTTGTTGTGTATTTATATTTTTTCTGTCATTGAACTTACCTTAGAAATGCATTAGTATGACTGTTAAATAATGTTGGTGCTGTGGCACATTTGTGTTACAGTAGTACGATAACCTTGATCAAGATTCTTATATTTGTCTACTTAACCGTGAATTCATAGTATATACATGTGTTTTTACTTTACGGTAATTGAGACTTGTATTGTATTTGTGACTGAGTTTTGCATGATTCATGTTACAATATGTTAATTTTCTTCATTTTGCTTGCTGATAAGTAATCAATGTCTGGTTACTTTGTGTTGGTAATAATTTTTGTAATGCTCAAGATGTCGATATGTTCAGCAATGAATTGGCTTATACTTAATCTTTTTGTATGTACCAATGAAATTTCGTAAGACCTACTTCACTATCTCAAACTAACAATAAATAAAGCGTTTGCGGATTCTCTTGAGAAGGTAGCTTGATATTTATTTAACTTGTTTTTATCTAAATATTTAGGTCACTAAAAAGTAAAAACAATGTAATTTGATCTTTACGGGTCAATAAACCTCTGGATTATGTTAGTAATATAGATAAATTTCCCGAGTTTACAGGTTTCCTGTTGTGGTTTATTCTGTTGTCGTATGTTTATGTTGTTTTTGTAATGGAAGGTTGTTGTTTATTCTGTTGCTGTATGTTTATGTTGTTCACGAGAGAAGTATTCTAACTAAGTTGAAGCAACAGTATAGTAGGCTGTTTACGTGAAAGATAAAGGGAATGGTGAGTTTCCCTTCTTTCTTCCCTCAGGGTTGACTTGTAGACAAATATACTCTTGAGTTAGTATTAGTTTTTGTGGTCTTTTGTGCAGGTTATAAAGTTGTTACAGAGTTGACGTTGGCCAGGTTATAGGTTACAAGCACTGATCTTAACCTTCCGGATAAGATGGTAGTATGCGGCTCTTCACTATTTAGAATTTTGATTATACAGTAGAATTTGTTGGCTATTCGATAATATGATATAAATATTTAATATATACTTTTATATGAAGTGTGTTGAAGCTTTTATCCCCTTCAGTTGTAAACTGCAACCATTGGTAATATGCTTTTTAGCATCGGTTCCTAAGCCGATGTTATTATTGCTCCCAAAGATATACCTCTATGCCTCTATGTTAATCGATGCTAAAGGGTAGTATTCTACTAGTGTACATAGGTTGTTAAAACCTAGTTGTATTGTGACCCTCTATTAATTGAATGTTGCTTTGGGATTATCTGTGATATTAAGAACTCGCATTTATTAAGAACTCGCTTTTTCTTGGTCTTATTTACCTGTAGCTAAGTATATTTTAAGTTGTCACTAGCTATCTTACATTCCTTTTGCATTTCGAGTGTAGGTTTACTACATTCAAGTGTTGCGGAAAAAAAATGATCCTTCATTGGTCCCTTGAGCAATAATAATCACCTAGCAAGGACGTAGTTCCTCATTCGTTTGTAATCAAGCGATAATTAATTAGTGTGGATTTGTAATGCAATTGTATGTTGAACATTGATTTTGTAATTAATAAAAAGTTGTACATTCACCCAAAAAAATATTATTCCATTTTTTTTTTAAATTTTAATTAAGAATTGGCTACGGTTGTTAAAAGATAACCGTAGCCTATTATCCACTTATGGCTACGGTTAAATCTCAATAACCGTAGCCAAAAGACACTTTAGGCTATGGTTATTAAGATTTAACCGTAGCCAAAAGTCACTTTAGGCTACGGTTCTGAACCATAGCCGCAAGTAATTGATCTAAGGCAACGCCCGGATTTACTACGGTTGAGGAACCGTAGCCAAATGCCATTTTTAACCGTAGCCAAAAGTCATATTTGTACTAGTGAACATAAATAAAAACAAAACAAACTGAAATGGAAACGATAAAGCAGATAATAAATTAACAATAATGAGAAGCATCTAGGGAAATAGGTTCACACATGTAGATTGACATATTAATGAAATTGGATTTAGGATAAGTAAATAATTCATTGAGCGTTCGTAAGAATGGTGTGTTCATTACAATCATAGATCAGATGGTCTAGCAGGCTTTTAGTGCGATTTACTAGGTCTTAATCCACTATGTCACGCTTTGTCTATTCAATTCCTGTATATCTACCTTGGAAAAGAATTCCATACTAGTGAAAGATTGTGATCAAGAATCGTCAACTATTGTTAAAGTCCAAACATGCATAGACACAATGTTTTAAAAGCACAATTTCCTTTATCCAATTATCATATTTTAATCAATCTAACATGGCTACCCTACACCCTAGAAAGGTGACTACTCACTCATGATTATGTTGATATTAACAATGAAAGTTAAGGTAGACATATTTAGTTGAATTTGACAATAATTTAGACTCTCTATGTGGCGATAATAACGACGCTATATGACAATCTAAGAAATGAAACTATGATTATAACAACGTAAAAATGAATCTAAATGATACGAATGGAAAATAACAAACAAATGGAAAGCAATAAAGAATGATAAACAAAGGATAAATTAGGAATACCTAGGTGATGATCAACGATGAAAGCGATAACAATAACAGAAATCCCTCGCATAGAAATATCGTATCTTGAATTACAACTCTTGAACCCAACAAAGTAGATACAAAAGGTTGAAATTCTATTTGAACTAAGCTAATGTTTTGATATGAAATAGACGAAAGTAAACTAGAACAAAAGACAAAAATAGAAGAGAATCTAAACTAGAAAGACTAAAGCTAAAAAGAAATATAAGACAAGATTGTGTAAGAAAGTGTATGATGGATTATTTCATGGATGATGATATGAGGGGCTTGGCACATCTATTTATAGTATTAGGGTTTCTTGGAGAAGAGGTCGGGCAATAAATACATAGGTCAAAAATAGGATGAAGGAGCCGCAATGCACGAAGCAGCAGGAATACCCGATCGGGTACACCACTTACCCGATCGGGTAAGTCGTCTTCTGGAAGCTCTTGACTAACTCTTCAACTTCCTTCGCTTTGACTTGACTTACAACAGCCCCCTTGACTCTACAATCGGGTTTGTTGCTTGGATATGATGTAAAGCGATGAATTCTCCCGTCTAATTGATTGGTCTTCCGACAACTAAGAAACCGTCTTTGCTTCTTCTCCCCCTTAAGTTAGTGAACCTTCTCGAAATGCCTTACACACGGTCAAGCTTGCATCTTCAAATCGTCGGGTTCTAGGCAAATGCTCAGAAATATAGAAAAAGGGCGTAGAAACGTCACTTTCCCTACAAAACAAGTTAGAACACATGAATTCGCCTAGAAGACGATATTAGCTCATAAAATGGCTTAACAAAGCACAAATGACAAACAAAACCGAGCTAAAGTGGGGGTTAAAATCATACAAATATTCACTTATCAGTTAGACTCATCATAGATCGAACCATATCTAATAAAGTTCGATTTCTCCTTTCGGACACACCATTTCATTGAGGTGTGCCAGGAGGAGTCCATTGTGATACTATACAACACTCTTTTAGGTGTGAATCAAATTCATTGTTTAAGTATTCACCACCACGATCGGGTTGCAAGGACAAGGGTTGCAAGCATTGGCTACTGCACCATCAAAAAACAATACCAGGACAAGGGTTGCAAGCATTGGCTACTGCACCATCAAGAAACAAATCTCAATATAAAGCTTTGAAAACATAATGAATCATAACCCAAAAGCAACGTGGGCAAGAATGATACATAGACATGGTTGAGATTTACATAACGGCGTAGCACAAAGAATTTCACTACAGAATTTCGGCTCTTGCATGATCTTTTGACAAATGGACTCTCACGGCACACTCGAACACTCAATGTATGTAAAAGGTGATTTCTTTATGTGTAAATGTTTGAGACACTCACCTATCTACGACTCATGAAAATGTGTCCGAAGTCTAATATGGTAAACAATTCAAAACAGAAGTCAAAGATCACAATGCACATAGAAAAGAAGCCGAAAAAAATATGAGAAGAAGGCTTTGGGAAATGGGTGAAAGGTGGACAAATAGTTATGGTCATGTGAAGGTTATAGTGAGCTAGCAACTGACCAATGATAAATTAATACCCAATCCAGACTTTCGATGAATTTCCACAAGACAAATGATGAAGCCAGAAGTAACAATTTGGCTTTTTCCACACGAAACACAAGAGTGAACTGCTTCTATATATTGACTTTTTTTAGGAGATACTCACAACTTCTTCTTTTATTACTTTTTTTTTTCTTTTTTTCTTTTTCGATTCTCTATTTTTCATTTTTTCTTTTCTGAACACAACTTCACTTCTTGAACTTTTCGTTTTCCCAATTCACTTTGACAGATAAGAGCAAATCTTCTCAAAAGAGCACCCACACACCATAGTCTAGCTACTAGCTCAAAAGGTAGGCAGTTTTTATCCGTAGCTATTATTTTGTAAAGCACTTGTATGAAGGGGCTAATTTTTGAAGGGCAAATTAAAGTGAAAAAGGCTTCAAATCTTAGTGAATCATGAATGCAATGCTTATAGAAATGAAATGAGAACCATACTTATGCGTTTTGACATGACACACATCACAAGGAGAACTACACACACCTAGATGAGACTGGGTATGGATGTACCAGTCTAAGGAGGTTCTACCTTACAATATATGTAGTTTGCCAAATGTCAAGATCAAGCGTACTCATCTATAGATTCGTTCCATGCCTACTGTGTACAAGACTTCCCCATGTATGCATAATTCAATGAATATTGAATCATTATCTTTTGAAAGCTCTAAGTTTGGGAAATGTAACATGATAGCATAGTAAACAAGCAAGCAAAGCATGAAAAGCATTCAATTGTGTTCAAAAAAATTTTAAATTTTCTCAAAAATTTTCTCAAAAATCTTCTCTTTCTTTTATTCAAAATTTGAAAAATATAGCTAAAATACAAAATGGGAAATATGCAATCCCTCCCCCAAGCTAAACATCACATTGTCCTCAATGTGAGCACAAAAGCTAAATATGCAATGAGACGCTTAATGGGAAGAAAGGAAAAATGAAAGAAGAATGAAGCTTACTAGTCAGTGCGGACTCCCCCAAGCTAGTCTTTTGGACTTTTGACAAGGAAGGTCGTCAAGGATTCTTCAAAAACTCTTTCATCTGCAAAGAAATCTAACAAAACAACGTAAAAGGGAAAAAACAAAAATAAAAATGCAAAAAGGGAAAACACGGGTTGCCTCCCGAGAAGCGCTTGTTTAACGTCTTGCTCGACGAATTTTTCTATAAAATCATTGGGTTGAGGATGGACGCTCCGTATAGACAATATCTAAACATCCGATGATAGAATTCTATAATAGAGTTTCAGTCTGTGTCCATTAACTTTGAATTTCTCACCATTGCTAGTCATGAGTTCCACATAGCCGTACTTGCTCACATATGTGACAGTGAATGGTCCAGACCATCGGGAACGAAGTTTTCCCGGAAAAATTTTCAGACGGGAGTTGAAAAGAAGTACTTGGTCACCGACATTAAATTCTTTCTTAATTATCCTCTTGTCGTGCCAACGCTTCGTTTTCTCCTTATAGATCCTAGAATTCTCATAAGATTGCAAACGAAATTCCTCTAGCTCATTGAGTTGCAAGAGTCTCCTATCGGCGCTAAGCTTAGTGTCTAAATTTAGTTCTTTGATAGCCCAGTAAGCTTTATACTCTAACTCGACAGGAAGATGACAGGCCTTTCCATAAACCAATCGATAAGGAGATGTTCTAATCGGGGTTTTGAAAGCTGTGCGATAAGCCCACAAGGTGTCATCGAGCTTATTACTCCAATCATTTCTAGATCTTGAGACTACTTTCTGAAGAATTGTTTTCAACTCTCTATTTGAGACTTCTACTTGACCGCTGGTCTGGGGATGGTAGGCTAATCCTCGTCTGTGATACACACCATATTTAACAAGCAGAGTATCTAACTGCTTCTCTCCAAAATGAGTTCCTCGATCACTAATCACGGCTCTGGGTACACCAAAACGTGGAAAGATGATCTTCTTAAATAGCTGTATCACAGCTCTAGCATCATTAGTGGGAGTGGCGATTGCTTCTACCCACTTGGAAACATAGTCAACAACGACTAAGATGTAACGATTCCCGTTAGAAGAAGGGAATGGTCCTTGATAGTCAATACCCTAGACATCGAATATTTCAACTTCTAATATGCCATTTTGAGGCATCTCATGTCTCTTGGATATTTCACCCATTCGTTGACAAGCGTCACAAGCCATAACAAAATCTTTTGAATCTTTAAACATCGAGGGCCAGAAAAACCCGGATAGTAAGACTTTGGCTACGGTCTTGGACGGACCATGATGACCACCATAAGCAGATGAGTGGCATCCTTCTAAAACTCCTTTAACTTCCCTCTGAGGGATACATCGTCTATAAAGACCATCAGAGCACTGCTTGAAAAGATAAGGATAATCCCAAACGAAGAATTTTGCATCATGCAAAAATCGCTTCCTTTGGTTATAAGAAAGGTCAGAAGGTAGTTGTCGACTGACGAGAAAGTTGGCCATATCAGCATACCAAGGAGAAGAGTCAGCAATTGCCATTAATGAATCATCAGCAAACGAATCATTAATTGGTGTTGGCAATCCTATTTCAGTTACTCTTATCCTTGAAAGATGGTCAGCGACTACATTTTCTGCTCCTTTCTTATCTCGGATCTCTAGATCAAATTCTTGAAGGAGTAAAATCCATCGGATAAGCCGAGGTTTTGCCTCTTTCTTTGAAAGAAGATATTTCAAAGCAGCGTGGTCAGTGTAAACAATGACTTTCGATCCTATAAGGTAAGAACAGAATTTTTCTAAGGCATAGACAATGGCAAGAAGTTCTTTTTCAGTAGTGGCATAGTTGATTTAGGCAGGATCTAACGTTTTACTAGCATAGTAAATAGCATGAAGGAATTTTTCCTTTCGTTGCCCCAAAACAACTCCAACGGCGTAATCACTCGCATCGCACATAAGCTCAAATAGAAGATTCCAATCAGGTGACTGGATTATAGGTGCGGTGATTAGAGCGCGTTTGATTTTGTTGAATGCCTCAAGGCATTCCTTCGTGAAATTAAAAGGCGCATCCTTAAAAAGGAGCTCAGTCAGGGGTTTGGCTATTTTAGAAAAATCTTTAATAAACCGTCGGTAGAAACCGGCGTGGCCAAGGAAACTCCTGATTCCTTTTACATTAGCAGGTGGTGGCAGTTGCTCAATAACTTGGATCTTAGCTCGATCCACTTCAATACCTCTTTCAGAAATGATGTGTCCTAAAACTACACCTTCGTTCACCATGAAGTGACACTTTTCCCAGTTGAGAACAAGGTCGACTTCTTCACAGCGTTTTAGCACCTTAGACAGATTTGTCAAACAATTATCGAAGGAAATGCCATAGACGCTAAAGTCGTCCATAAATACTTCCATGATAGTCTCAACAAAATCAGAAAAGATACTAGTCATGCAACGCTGGAAAGTTGCAGGTGCATTACACAAGCCAAATGGCATTCGGCGATAAGCAAAAGTGCCATAGGGACAGGTGAAGGTGGTTTTCTCTTGGTCCTCAGGGTGGATAGGAATTTGGAAAAATCCTGAGTAACCATCTAAATAACAGAAATATTTGTGGCAAGCTAACCTCTCTAACATTTGATCAATGAAGGGCAGAGGATAGTGATCTTTTCTAGTTGATTGATTCAACTTCCTGTAGTCAATGCACATACGCCATCCCGTCACAATCCTAGTGGGGATGAGCTCATTCTTCTCATTCTTGACTACTGTTGTTCCTCCTTTCTTGGGAACAACTTGGACAGGGCTAACCCATTTTGAGTCAGAAATTGCATAGATTATGCCAGCATCTAGCAATTTCAGAACTTCAGTTTTAACTACCTCTTGCATGTTGGGATTAAGACGGCGTTGACCTTGAACACAAGGTCTTTGGCCTTCTTCTAAGTTAATTCTATGCATGCAGAAGTCCGGGCTTATGCTTGTGAGGTCTTCAAGTTTATAGCCTATTGCCTTTTTATGTTTCCTCAAAACAGTCAATTGTAAGTCTAATTTATTTTCATCTAGAAGAGCACTCACTATGACCATGCAATATTCAGACTCATCTAAAAAAGCATATTTTAGATTTGAGGGAAGAGGTTTAAGTTCAGTTTATGTACTTCTGCCTTGGCAGGAGCATCAATTAAGCTTATAAACTCCTCAACTTCTTCAGACGGTATCTCTTTACCAGTCAAGTCCCTTTCCAGCTCACTGATCTCAAAATTATCGTTCTCAGAGATATCCTCTAACAATAAAATTGCTTCTAAAGGATCCCCAATTATTGATGGGTACAGAGATTCATCAACGATTAAGTCGACAATGTCAAGAAAACAGCAAGGCTCTTCAAGCATAGGGCTCTTCATTGCACTGTTTAAGTTGTAGGTGACTTTATCATCACCTACCTCTAATGTCAATTTTCCATTCTTGACATCGATTACTGCTCCCGCAGTGTGTAGAAATGGCCTTCCTAGAATGATAGGGATTTGCGAATCTTCTGCCATATCTAACACTATAAAATCGACTGGAATGAAAAACTTCCCTACTCTAACAGGTACATCTTCTAAAACTCCCATAGGTTGTTTTAGAGAACGATCTGCCATTTGCAGGGTGATACTTGTGCATTTCAGAATTCCCATATTCAATTTTTCGCAAATGGAATAGGGCATAACGCTCACACTAGCACCTAGATCGCATAAAGCTTTATCAATCGTGTAGGTGCCTATAGTGCAAGGTATAGAGAAACTACCAGGATCCTTTAACTTAGGAGGGGACTTATTTTGCAATAACGCACTGCATTCGACGGTGAATGCGATGATTTCAACATCATCCAGAGTCCTCTTCTTTGTTAAGATATCCTTCATAAATTTCGTGTTAGAAGGGATTTGAGTGATTAATTCAGTGAAGGGAACCGTTACTTGGAGGTTTTTGACAACTTCCATGAATTTACCGAATTGGGTTTCCTTATGATTTCTCCTCAAACGTTGGGGAAATGGAACTTGAATTTTGATGGGTTCCTTTTCAAGTTCATCCTTCTTTTTAGATTTGTCTTCCGCTTCCTTAGCGGTGGATGGTTGGGTTTCTTTTTGGCTTTCTACTGGTGAAGGCTCAACTGTTGGTTCTTAGGGTTGCTAAGGTTCCGTATAAGTGGTACCACTCCTAAGTGTGATAGCATTTGCGGTGTCCCTCGGTTGTTCACCATGAGGTGGGAGTTGGCCTTGTTTTCTTTGGGTGATAGAGGTAGCCAATTGGGCCATTTGAGTTTCAAGCATCTTGATGGCAACATCTTTAGCTTGATCACTCTTTTGAAATTGAGCAAACATTGAATCCTGTTTTTGAACAACTTGTAGAAGCATAGATTCAATTTTGCTCAAACTTGAGTCATTTGGTTGGCCTTGAATTTGAGGTGGTTGGTGTTGATTTTGGTATGGTTGGTTGAAGTTAGGTTGGAATGAAGGTCTCTGGGTTTGAAAACCAGGTGGATTGTAAGGCTTTTGTTGGTGTGGTATGAATGGTTGTTGGGTTTGTTGGTGGGGATTTTGAACATTGGTACTTTTGTAGGACAAAAACGGGTGGTTTTTTGTGTTTTCGTTATAGAAGTTTGAGAAACCGTTGCCTTGCCTATATCCTTGATAGGCATTGACTTGCTCTATTGAACTTCTACAATCTTGAAAACTATGCCCTCCAATCCCACATGTCTCACATACCACTACGTGGTTAGTGACGTTAATATGTTCCTTGGATTGGGAAGAGCTTCCTACTTGTTGCTGCTGAAGGGCTAATTGGGCTTCCAAGAGTGCTACTTTACTCGAATCATCCTGCTTTGCTTTGAGCGGTATAGCACGCGAGTTGCTATACTGAGAATCGTGGATTGCCATTGACTCGATAGTCGCACTAGCTATCTCTACATCGATTTGATCGAAACGACCATTGTTAGCGGAGTCGAGGATACGACGCGATTCGCCACAACAACCGTTGTAGAATGTGATAGCCAGGAACCATGAATCAAGGCCATGATGAGGATATTCTCTCTGTAATTCTTTATATCTTTCCCATGCCTCATAAAGGCTTTCGTCTCCTCTCTGACGGAATCCAGTAATTTGACTTCGTAAGAGCGCGGTTCGTTCTGGTGGGAAGTACTTTTGATAGAAAGGAAGAGCTAGACCATCCCAATCAACTATTCCTAGGGCAACTCTGTAACACCCCACGTTATTTGAAGAGGTCCATTGATAGGCTTAAATGACTAGTGCTTAAAGGGATTGAAAGTACTACTCATATAAACAAAGTGCACTTTCTTTTCTGGTCATCCATGCAAAAGAACTCAAAAGTTAAGCGTGCTTGACTGAGAGTAGTCTTGGGATGGGTGACCTCCTGGGAAGGTTCCCGGGATGTGCATGAGTGAGGACAAAATGCGCTGGAAAGGACCCGTGTTGATCTGTGGGCCATGTACACAGCCTAGACAGCTATCATGAGTGACCGCTCCCGACCCAAGGTTTGGGCCGGGGTGTTACAAATGGTATCAGAGCAACCCTGCGACCGTGTGGTGAGCCTGTGGTCGGGAGTACCCGGGTCACCCACCTAGCGGGGGAGGATTCTGGGTTAGCGGTTATGCTCCCAGGCGCAACGAGGACGTTGCGTTCTTCAAGTGGGGGGGATTGTAACACCCCACGTTATTTGAAGAGGTCCATTGATAGGCTTAAATGACTAGTGCTTAAAAGGATTGAAAGTACTACTCATATCAACAAAGTGCACTTTCTTTTCTGGTCATCCATGCAAAAGACCTCAAAAAGTTAAGCGTGCTTGACTGAGAGTAGTCTTGGGATGGGTGACCTCCTGGGAAGGTTCCCGGGATGTGCATGAGTGAGGACAAAATGCGCTGGAAAGGACCCGTGTTGATCTGTGGGCCATGTACACAGCCTAGACAGCTATCATGAGTGACCGCTCCCGACCCAAGGTTTGGGCCGGGGTGTTACAAACTCGGTCAAGACTATTGATCCAGAGTTTTGCCTTTCCTCTTAAAGAAAAGGGAAAGAGCATTTCCCTAATCTATTCTTGGGATACTCCAGTTTGTCTAATTGTGGAGCAATAGTCACAGAAGTTTTGGATATGAAGGTTGGGATCTTTTGTGGCATTGCCACCAAATTGATTTCTTTCTATTAAATTGATGAAAGCAGGTTTGATTTCGAAGTTTTGAGCTGTAATTTGTGGTGTAGCGATACCCTTTGGAAGTGTATCTGCGGTGGGTTTAGAATGGTCGGAAAGTCGAACCATTTTTTGTTGCGAAGATGAAGATGGAATGTTGGTTGAAAGTTGATTGAATTTTTGAAATGGAGAGGAAAATGGATCTTCTTCTCCTTCAAGATTAGGTAAGATATCCGAGTATTTCTCACGAATACGATATAAACTTGAAATGTCGGAAGCTTTGGAAATTTCGTTAAATAGCTTTAATCTCCTACGCAGAGTTCTTTCTAGTTCGGGGTCCAAAGGAATAGGGGTCCCTAGTCTAGAAGATTTGGGCATAAGATAGAAAAGCTAAGATGAAAAATCAAGAGAGGTCTAAAGGAATTTTGAGTTCCTAAAGACTAGATAAAACTAATCGTGATAGAAATCACAATAAAAAGGAAAACTAAACCGTGCTTCCCGGCAACGGCGCCAAAATTTCATCAGGCCTGTCGCAAGCCCGAAACAAAGATAAATTACCCAGACTAGGCTAATAACAAATTAATGTAATTAGGGCGGTAGGGGTCGATCCTCAGGGAGATGGTGTTTCCTATGGATTATGAATCGTCTCACAATTGAGTTTTATCTAATGATTTTTGGGTTTTGGATTTGGTGATGTCTAAACTAATAAAGAACATAAATAAAAACAAAACAAACTGAAATGGAAACGATAAAGCAGATAAAAAATTAACAATATTGAGAAGCATCTAGGGAAATAGGTCACACATGTAGATTGACATATTAATGAAATTGGATTTAGGATAAGCAAATAATTCATTGAGCGTTCGTAAGAATGGTGTGTTCATTACAATCATAGATCAGATGGTCTAGCAGGCTTTTAGTGCGATTTACTAGGTCTTAATCCACTATGTCACGCTTTGTCTATTCAATTCCTGTATATCTACCTTGCAAAAGAATTCCATACTAGTCAATGATTGTGATCAAGAATCGTCAACTATTGTTAAAGTCCAAACATGCATAGACACAATGTTTTAAAAGCACAATTTCCTTTATTCAATTATCATATTTTAATCAATCTAACATGGCTACCCTACACCCTAGAAAGGTGACTACTCACTCATGATTATGTTGGTATTAACAATGAAAGTTAAGGTAGACATATTTAGTTGAATTTGACAATAATTTAGATTCTCTATGTGGCGATAATAACGACGCTATATGACAATCTAAGAAATGAAACTATGATTATAACAACGTAAAAATGAATCTAAATGATACGAATGGAAAATAACAAACAAACGGAAAGCAATAAAGAATGATAAACAAAGGATAAATTAGGAATACCTAGGTGATCATCAAGGATGAAAGCGATAACAATAACAGAAATCCCTCGCATAGAAATATCGTATCTTGAATTACAACTCTTGAACCCAATAAAGTAGATACAAAAGGTTGAAATTCTATTTGAACTAAGCTAATGTTTTGATATGAAATAGACGAAAGTAAACTAGAACAAAAGACAAAAATAGAAGAGAATCTAAACTAGAAAGACTAAAGCAAAAAAGAAATATAAGACAAGATTGTGTAAGAAAGTGTATGATGGATTATTTCATGGATGATGATATGAGGGGCTTGGCACATCTATTTATAGTATTAGGGTTTCGTGGAGAAGAGGTCGGGCAATAAATACATAGGTCAAAAATAGGATGAAGGAGCCGCAATGCACGAAGCAGCAGGAATACCCGATCGGGTACACCACTTACCCGATCCGATCGGGTAAGTCGTCTTCTGGAAGCTCTTGACTAACTCTTCAACTTCCTTCGCTTTGACTTGACTTACAACATCCCCCTTGACTCTACAATCGGGTTTGTTGCTTGGATATGATGTAAAGCGATGAATTCTCCCATCTAATTGATTGGTCTTCCGACAACTAAGAAACCGTCTTTGCTTCTTCTCCCCCTTAAGTTAGTGAACCTTCTCGAAATGCCTTACACACGGTCAAGCTTGCATCTTCAAATCGTCGGGTTCTAGGCAAATGCTCGGAAATATAGAAAAACGGCGTAGAAACGTCACTTTCCCTACAAAACAAGTTAGAACACAGGAATTCGCCTAGAAGACGATATTAGCTCATAAAATGGCTTAACAAAGCACAAATGACAAACAAAACCGAGCTAAAGTGGGGGTTAAAATCATACAAATATTCACTTATCAGTTAGACTCATCATAGATCGAACCATATCTAATAAAGTTCGATTTCTCCTTTCGGACACACCATTTAATTGAGGTGTGCCAGGAGGAGTCCATTGTGATACTATACCACACTCTTTTAGGTGTGAATCAAATTCATTGTTTAAGTATTCACCACCACGATCGGATCGTAGTGCTTTTTATCTTTTTGTTCAATTGGTTTTCTACTTCATTTTAAAATTCTTTGATGCCTCATCAAGTAGACATATCCATATCTACTCAAGTCGTCGGTAAAGTAATGAAGTAGTGATAGCCACCTCTAGCTTGGATAGTCATTGGACCGCACACATCCGTATGTATAAGGCCCAATACTTCACTTGCTCGGGTCCCTTTTCCCGTAAAAGGAGCACGAGTCATCTTGCCTAGAAGACAAGATTCGCATACACCATAAGATTCGTAATCGAATGGTTTGAGTACTTTAGATAAAACAAGTCTCTTTATGCGTCGTTCGTTTATGTGCCCTAAACGTTAATGCCAGAGGTATGATTGATTAGGTTCACCTATTTTGAGCATCTTGTTTTCTACATGATAGACCTCTTTTGCAATATCCAGAACATAAATACCTCCAATAGAAATGGCCTCATCATAACCATTTCATTAAATAAAAAAGTACAACAATTGTTCTTAATACAAAATGAAAAACCTTCCATGTCTTGGTAAGAGTTGGTACATAATAGCAATTATTTAAATACAACTCTAAACCATTAGGCAAAAGAAGAACGTAGGTGTCCACGGAAACTGCGTCTACCTTAGCTCCATTTCTCATGCGCAGGTCCACGTCACCCTTGGCTAGTGCTTGCGCGTCCTTCAGCCCCTGTACATGATTACAAAGGTGAGAACCAAAACCGGTATCAAATACCCAAGAAGATGTACTAGCAAAGTTAATATCTATCATATAGAGTGATGAAAGAATTTTACCTGACGTTGTCACACAACCGTCCTTCTTGTCTTTCAAGTATTTGGAGCAATTGTGTTTCCAATGCCCTTTGCCATTACAATAATAGCAATCCGCCTCTGCATTTTTGTTGACTTTGGGCTTGGGCTTGAAAAAGACATTGCCCTTTCCCTTCCCGATTTTCTTGAAAAGAGTCTTACCCTTTCCTTTGTCCTTCTTCACCCCAAGGCTCATGTTCTTCAATTTCATTGAAAGAACGTCCTTGGGTTCACTCCCACTAGCCTCCATGTCCCTCTCCGCTTGGGTGAGGAGTGCATGGAGTTCATGGAAACTCTTTTCCATGCCATTCATGTTATAGTTCACCCTAAATTGGGTGAACTTTGGTGTGAGTGAATAAAGGATTTTACCCACCACTAACTGCTTTGGAATTTTTCACCCTAGATGCTCTAAGGTGTCGGCGTGCTCAACCATTTTGAGCACGTGTAGGCCAACGTTTTGGCCCCTTTGAAGCTTAGTGTCAAAGAATTTCGTAGCCGCCTCATATTGGAGAATTTGAGGGGCTTGCGAAAACATCGACGTTATCCTCGTGAATATCGCATATGGATCGAGAGATATCAATTGGAGTTTGAGTTTGGGTGAGATTGACCAAATCAAGACATTCTTGACGTCATTGGCAACCTGCAAATAAAGGTTATATTCGGCCCGAAACACCGCGGACAATCTTGGCGCGGGTTCGGTGGGGGGCTCTTCGACCAAGTAGCGAAACACGTTATCGGATATCGCTGCGCTCTTGATCGTTGATTCCCATTCAACGACGTTACTACCGTCATCTTTTAGGACACACTTGTCCATGACGGATCTCAACCATGAGTCCTTACCCAAGGTTGCGTTGTTTGATGAAGTTGACATTGTGCGAATATGGTTACTACGACAAAAAGAAATATATAAACATTCATTGTTAATTTACTTGAAAAACATTTTAACAAGTTTAGCATTTATATAATGACCTCTCACTAAATTATATAAATGATTCCAAGACCCATCTTTAAATAAAAATAGTCTTCGTATGCTACCTTTATCTAAAACTGGTAAGTCATTACTTGACTAATTCTACCCTTATAACTCTTGGTTGACGGATTTCAACTAAATCTATCTCCTAGTCCCAAGATAACGCTTATCTCGTTGAGTCCAATCCAATTTTAGCTTGTGATCGTATCACCCTACTTACCCGAGGTAAAAAGGGACCCACGAGCGTGGTAGCCCTAATGAACACGGGATTCATAGGTGTTCCTAATTGGTAAGGCTAATCTCAATTTTTTTAAATATGTGAGAGATCTTGTCAATTTAGTTATTAATTCCCTATAAGTGAACTAAGTCGATGAATTGTGAATAACGTTGAATTGACAATAACGGAAAATATAATGCATGTGTGACGATTTTGGCATGAGCGGAAATAAAGCAAGCAACCAAGCAACGAAAAAATCCTAGTATGGCCACCTAGCTAATAAAATTAACTAGATAATTACAAATTCGGAAACCAACTCCTTGGTCCCTTGCCTCTTCAATTGGAACGCCTTCAAAAAATGGCACAGTCTTGAGGGAGTCACCGGTCTTCATAAAAATAATTACAAATATACAAATTCCTATCATACATTTATTCTATAAAATGAAATTATTTATTATTACAAACCGGCGATACGAGATCGCAATAAAATTACAACCAAACCATTATTCCCTTACATTACGGGTAATAACGATTAAAAATAACTAGGCCATACTAGGTACAAAATTTGCATAAATTATTAAATAAATGACATTCATTCTTTCAGCCATAAATAAAATAAATTGCTGCAAAATTCATGCCAAAATCGCCCTAAACACATTCATGCTCATTGTAGCTCGATGTTACGGGATTTATTGATTTTTAACCATTAAAAATCAATATCAACATTTAAATCTCATTTAAATTTAAAATAATTAACTAAACTGTTTTAGAACTCAGAATTAGACCCTACTATTTTTTTTTGTCATTAATTAGATCGATTTGATTTCATTTGCTAAATCTAACGGTTTAATCATAACAATTATAAAATAAATCCAAAATAAAACATAAACATCATAAAAAATTTGAAACCAAAACTTTTGTATATTCTAGAACATTTCTAGGAACTCCAAAAATAAAAACATTTGCTCAAAAAATTTCAATTAATTTTATGAACAAATAAATTTGTATTTACTGGTTATATCAAAACAAAATCATTAAATATAGTAAAATAGTGAAATAAATTATGACATTTCACCAAGATGATAAAAATAAGAATGTAAAATGTACCAAAAATTTTCATGACCAGAAAAGGACGTTTCAATTTTATGAACATTATAATCTCATATTATCGTCTTTTATCTTATAAAAATCAATAAACATGAAATACTTAATTAAAAGTCACGAAATTTTACATAAAATATTTAAGACATGCATGTGAGATTATATTAAAATTCATGGCCAGAATCAACATGCAACTATTTTTAGTTAAATTTTAACATCAAATATGCATATTAACTCGGTTTAAAAGCCAAAAATCAAAATAAATAGCCAATTAATCCCTAAAATCACGAAATTTGACCACAAACATTTTGAAGTCAGTAGGTATACATGCACCAAATGTTTTAGTCAGAATCATATTCTAACTCAAATTTTTGATTTATTAGTTATCTTATAACTTTAATAAAAATTGTCCAAAAATGAACATGCATGCTAGAAGCTAGCTCTAATACCACATGAAAGTCCATAGACCTTAATTAGAATCCTATAATTAGTTACTAAATTACTTGTTAATTTAGTATTAATGATCTATGTAACATGCATGCAAATATAAAGACATTTATATAAAAGAAGAAATTTTCTCACATTGAAATGAAAATTAAATGGGCACAACAAGAACTCTTTCTTGTTGTTCTTGAGCTATAAATAAGGATGAACAAGAACAATCTCCAAATTACAAGACCTCCTTCAAGTTGCACCAAGAAGAAACCAAATAATCTAATCTTATTATTAACTAGATAATAAGATAGATAAAATACTACCAATCTATATAAAAACTATAATACAGAAACCACTGTACACGTGTCATAACCACAACCCTTCTCACAAAAGTTTTCCCGCCTAACTATTGAAGAGTACAATTTGGGTAATACTTCTAGCCCAACTCCTTGCTTTACACGTGAACAGCCCAATTACTTTACATACAAACACTTGCAGCCTATTAACCTATAATATTCCTTATTCTCTTATCTTATATTATTATATTATAATATTATAAAAAACCAAAATAAAACATTCTTATTCTTATATACATAAGATATACTTTCAATATACAGTAGAATATTCTGAATATCAATATGATATGCTGCAAAATATATTGTTTCCTTAGTCCATCATCAAATACACTGCAAAAAAATATAAAAAAACATTCTTATTCTTATATACATAAGATATACTTTCAATATACAGTAGAATATTCTGAATATCAATATGATATGCCAAAAAATATATTGTTTCCTTAGTCCATCATCAAATACACTGCAAAAAAATATAAAAATATATATTTCAATACTGAATGAGATATCGCAAAACAGTTATAAATACATTTTCCATCATCACATTAAACTCACCAGAGAAAAAAACACTACAGTTATAAATACGTTTTCCATCATCACATTAAACTCACCAGAGAAAAAACACTATACGTAAACAATGGCGGAGAACAGAAATCATGATATGATCAAAGTCATCACAGCATCCAAAGAGTCATGGCATATCAACGGACGTATAATTTACTCATGGGAGCAATATTGGGGAGAAAGCAGTCAAGCCAGTAATCTGGATTTCATTATCATGGACTCTGAGGTAACACATACTACAACACTAATTTACACGTGACTAAAATATATCCGTTTACGTTTTACTTATTCAAAAGCACTAACCATTAATATATATATATATATATATTTATATATACAGGGTACCAAAATCCAAGCTACTATAGCAAAAAGACTTTTCTTCAAATTTAAGTCTTTGGTGAAAGAGGGTGACGTTCGTTATATATCTAATTTCAGTGTTTGTCAAAACACAGGAGAGTACCGAACCACTAGACATCCTTATAAAATAGTTTTGACTGCAAAAACAATTTTCAGTCCCACCACCAATGTCATTATTCCTGATCGTCCAATGGAATTTGCATCATTCAATGATATATTACACCATAATCTGGACGCAAAATACTTAGTTGGTATTTTTTTTTCCACAATCATCTATTATATATTATAAAAATTTCACCATTCTTTGAATAACTATAAAGTTGTGCTCACAGATGTTATTGGTGAGCTTAATGGTAAGTCAAGTAGACTCGACTTCCAAGGATAAACGTACTATGCTGATTGAGTTAGTGGATTGCGAGTATGTACACATAATTGTTGCTCTAAAATGAATGTTAATGTTTTCAAATAAAAAATGACTAATATGTCATGTTAACTGGGGTCAGAAATTGATCTGTACCCTATGGGAAAAACTAGCTGACCAGATGGCCCGATATACAAGCGAGTTTGACAAAACTAAACACCGTCCCATTATTATCATTCGATATGCCAAGATAAAAGCTTTCCAAGGTAACTTTGTGTATATGTTTTTCACCTTATAAATACTTTTGAACTAACCATTCATTGTCGATGTAGAATCAAACCTATCTCACTTTGTTCGAGGATTTTAGTGGATGCTGAAATACCCGAAGTTCGCAATTTTATAAAAAGGTTCTACTCTTTTAACATAATTTTTGCTGTACAGAAAATAAATTTTTTTTCTGGAATAATCATGCTTACCGGATTTACAGGAAGACAGAAGCTGGTCTTAATACTACATCCTCAATGTTAACACATCTTTCAAGTCACTCGGAATCAATCGCGAATGAGCTTTTAGAATTATCTGCTAGACGGACAATTGATGAGATTAGAGAGATCCAAGAGGTATAAGAACTTAATGTATTACTTAATCGAAGATTTATATTCAAAGTCAAAGTCGATGAAAAGTATAACCTTACCTTGGGCTGGAAGTCTTATGGTGTCAATAAGCTCTCTGAAGACACAACTCTTATCCAAAAATACCTTGAAACCTGTAATACATCACAGGTTTGTATATATGTTGAGATAACATATAATTTACTATGAAATTACTTAACAACTCTAACATAAAATTGATTTCCATAAATATGTCAGAAAGATGGGTTGGAAGTGGATTCTCGAGAAGAGAGCGAAGTGCCAAATGGTAAAGGAAAGGTGATGATTCACTTCAAAAATTAAAATTACTCGAACGCTTTTCTTAGAATAGTTTCAACTCATGTTTTCTAATATAAAAAATTATGCCAGAACTCTGACCAAAGCACCGTCGAGGATGATCAGTCTGTTACGAGCTCATCGAACATCACGCCGACTAAGCGGTTGCTCGAATCATGTGAAGTTGAGGATGATGCTCAGTTAAGCACGACAAAGAAGCATGTGGCAGTGAAGATTGATGACCTGAAGAAGTGACATTAGACCTTTTAGGGCATTTTTACTGTTTAAGTTAGTGACTATTTGCTTATCTATCCCGTTTTTCTACAACGTTCCTTTGGTTTGATTTTGGTACCCATCTAAGAATAATGTTCTTTCCCTTATTTTTTACTTTAAATATTGCGTAATTTACATTTAAATTGAAACGTTTCACTTTAAAGTAGTACTAAACGACTATTATATGGTGAAGACTCTCATACTATGACAAAACAACTCATTGCTGTACATGCTGGAGTATAGAATACCATTCCAACAGAGTGGATGTACAAAATGATTAATTACAAAATTACTTATTACCTCGGTCTCAAACCCCACTATTATATGGTGAAGACTTAGATGTTGTGGTAAGTATGTCTCCCGAGTTACAAGCAAAAAAGGGCTAAAGATTCTAATATGCGACCATGATGGCCGTATTCTTAATACTACAGAAAACGTAGTGTACAAGGAAGTTTTTGAGAATTTGTAGTATCTATAGTGCCTACCACTAGAAATTAACAATTTCACTAACTCATATTGATGTTTTTTTCAACAAAAGTTATTGTTTTCATATGAATTCTCATATCTACATGCACCCCTTTTACTTTGCATTTAATTGAAGTCCATCCTCGCTTTATTTTATGCGGTAATATTTTACCGAAAAATCAATACAACACTATCAGATTATCAATAAGTCACCATTGAATTTTGAAGGGATCACTATCAATCAAAGTAGAGGGGATCATTTACCACTTCTCCAAAGGAATTAAGTTTGTGATTACTTCATTTTAGCTGGTCTTGCTTACGACCGTCTTAAATCAAGATGGTCTTAAATGAGAATTGTGTATTTCATTTTTATGCATAACAAACACACATTCCATTACCAAATGTTCAAACTTAGCATTCAAAGAAATATATTCAGATTCACCCAAAACATAACAACTAAGCTGAAATAATGGCATGCACATCGCATACGAAGAAAAAGATAAATATTGTTGTCTAAATTTACGAAAAGTATAAAGATGATTATGTTCTAACCTTTAGTTTTGCTTATATTTATTGGTCCGGTGGTCGTCTTTTTAGCTCGATTGCCTTTTCCCTTTTCATCGATAAATGATCTCGCCCTTCTGTTGTACTGCATAAAGTTAGCAAATAAGATATCAGAAAAATAAGCATGAATTTGCAATCCCTAACCACCGATCATATTTAGACATTAAACAAACACTTATATATAATGGCGACAAATACATTTCTCGATGATATCTGGAAATCCTTTTCCGATCCGTTAAAAGACAATACCCATCAGCAGCTTCGTAACATGTCTTCCTTCAATTTTGAATTGAGATTAATTACTTACTCCATCAGTTTTACTCAATTAAGTGAGTTGATTGTTTCAATTTGAGATTTTTATGGCTTTTGAATGTAATAAAGGTTGTTTTTTTAAGATCATACAACTTTCATGATGGTGATGGGCGGTTTTTGCCGAAGAGTTTGATGAGTTTTACAGTAGAATAATTAGAGTGGTGTACAGCTGTGAGTCTGTGACTAATTGAGAGTGGTGTGCTGTGATTAATTGAGAGTGGTGTACACTGTACAGGCGTACATCCCTTGTGATACAAATTCTCATTTGTGACGGATATTTTTTGTCACAAGCTTGTGACGGACTAGATGTGACCATTTTTATTAGAAAATGTAACCATTATATGACTGATAACATTTTATGGATGATTACTTTTTATTATAAATGGTCACATTTAGTCCGTCACAAGCTTGTGACCGTCAAAAGAGTGACTGTCACAACCGTCACTTGGAGTGATATCTCTTTTCCTACATTATTTAATTATAATAAGTCCTTAAGATTTTCTGTCTTAAGTTTCAACAAGTAGTATCTCATTTATATGGAGAAGACAAAAACGAAATGTCTATGGAATGACGAGTTGTATGTCGTATCTTTAAAAATTGGTCATTATTTGACCCATTTTAAACTTAAGACGGATACGCATCTTTGAAATGAGATTTTATGTATTAATTTTTTCTCAATTGTAAATTGATAAACAGATTCTATAACAACACGTCTTTTTTAGAAAAGATCGTTCAATTTATTCAATTATTAAAAGAGTATTTTCAAATATAAAAGTGGACTGTCTCACGGTGCGAGATCGTCTCATACAAGAACTATTTGTAGATTTTATCCACTCAAAATCGTCATTAATATATTCTTCATTCTTCTATCGATTGCAATATGACCAATAATTTTTAGATGGTGTGCAAGTATTTATCCAAAAACCATGTTTGATAATCATTTGTTTTAGAGATATGTTAAATCAATTAAATTGTACTATTGATCATTTAACTTTGTATGTTTGATTAAAAATTATATCTCACCCTTATTAAACAAACATACAAGTTCCGAAACAACCTCATATTCTCCACTTTTTTAGTATGCGACTTTCAATTGAAAATATTTCCATATATATTAAAAATACTCAATATTCTTCAATTTTATCTTGGGGAACTTATATACTAATTTACACATGATTTCGTAATGCATTTATATACACCCGTGCAACTTTGCACGGGTTCTAAACTAGTATTAATATATATTACTACACTAGTAATACTTAGTAAATATTAGTATTATGAGATTTTTAGTGAGAGGATGAATTTTAGAGAGAAGTGTGAATTAAGCACAAAATGAGCAACCATATTGCCCTTTTATAGGCAATATGGCCAGTCAAGGTAAGCCTCAAAAGGGACTTATTTTGCTTATTTTAATTCACATGCAAAGTGGTAGAGTGTAGTGTTGTGTGAAATGATTTTAGGTTTACTATTCATGTCATAATCACATGTAACTCGTGAGCATGAAAAAGAGCAACCATCATCACTTCACCACTACTACTTGACCGGCCCCTAGTGGCCTTATACGGTCCATTTTGATTTTTGATATTTGTCCCACAAATACTTATTAATCATATGTGTAACAACCCGTAATTTGAAAGACGGAAAATTATATTTGAAAAATAATAAATTTAATTTATTTTAATTTATTAAGATTTATTTGAATTTATGATAATTTAATATAATTATTTTGAATTTTTAGTCGGAATTAAAGAGACGGTGTTAACGGTTTTAACCCCGAACTTCTTTAAAATATTCCCGAGTCAACTTAAATCCCGAAACAAACCCGAAACCCGACTTTGGCATGAGTCACACGCCCCATGTCATCTTTTTCCACTCACTTTAGATCTTTTAATTATTTTGATTAAACTAATACGAATATCTAAGATATTTGTAACTTTATCGATCCTTCAACTTAAATTACGCAAATCGCTTAAAAACAGACCCGACTTCTACCTAAACCACACGGCTTCCCTCTCCTCTCTTAGGACTTGATATTTTCTTTCTTTTGATTACAATAACATAATATCTAAATAATATCTAGATATTTGATTTAATTAACTTAATATCTAATTATATCTAAACAATTAACATAATATAATTATAAAACCCGAGTCAATTCCGTAACAACAATTTCAAAACCCGACTCATTAATTCCCCTATAATTACACGGCACACTCTCCACTCTTATTCACTACTTATCTTTTCATTTTACAATAAATCAACTTAATATCTAATTAATACCTTCTTTAATATAATCAAAATCGTTCTTGGTGTTCTTGAGCGTTCTTGATCGATCTTGAGAAAAATCGTCACAAAACCTTCGTTACTTGTTCAAATCCGTCCTAACTTATATTTCTAGAGTCTCCTCTCCGCTCTCCATCTTCACGTACGTTTTATTTTCAATTCCGACAAAATCGTTTTCAACACTTTAATTGTTGAAATCAAGTTTTAATTCTAATAATGTTATTTTTGTCATTTCTTATAGGAGAAGATTTTGAAGACGAGTTTGGTGACTCGTATATATTAGAAGAAGATTAGTAGACGGGTTTTTAGTTCTTAATTTGGTGCTACTTAATTTTGTGCTAGCTAAGGTAACGATTCCGAGTTACTCGACGAATTAATGTTACATATTTTTGTTTTTGTTTATATTATTGTTATTTATGGTTTTAACTAGTAACATGATAAGTGGGTATTTTTATTATGTTGTATGAATTTTTAACAGGTTTAGTGTTCTTGACATATTTGGATGATTTCTTCATAATCATGATTTTGGTATGGATGATGGTTAAATTGGTTGTTAAAATGGTTGTTTGTTAATTAAAACATGTTGGAAATAATTTGGGGTTGTTTGTTGGTGGGGCCGTGGGTGGTGGCTGGAAAACCGACCCAAACCAGGCCGGTTCAGGCCGGTTCAGGCCCGGTCCAGGTCCGGTCTGGGTTGGTCCGTGGGTTGGCTTTTGGGTTGTGTCGATACTTGATTGTTGTGTTGTTGTTTTGACGGGTTTTAAATATGTTAAGCATGCGGGAAATATTAAGGAACGATTTTTAGAAATGATGACCAAAACCGGTCCAACCCATGAACCGTGGGTCCCTCTTTGGACTTGTGACGGTTTTTGAGTTTATTGTTATTTTATCGTGTTTTGTAATATTTAGCAAGTGGGAAATTTTAATAAGTAAATTAATTAATTAAAAGGTTTTCATAATATTATTATTTCTCACATGTTAGAAATTATAATACGAGATTGTAGTTTAATTTGATATCCTTTAAGTCAAGCGGGTTTTCGTAAGATTTAATAATTCACATGTTAGAAGTTGGAATAAAATAGCATGAAATGAATATGATGATTTTATGTTCAAGTCTAAATGGTTAAGACTCTGTTTCTAGCCGGTTTGACCAAACGGGTTTGGTCAAACTAAGATCTAGTCAGCCCCGTTTTGACTGATGACCCGTCGCGGGACTCGGGCCGGGGATTTGTCTTCAAGTAAGGTTGTATTTAATTAATGAATTAGCCTTAGTAGATATGAGGCGATATGTTATTTGAATATGATTTATATGCAATTTGTCACATGATAGGAAGTTGTTCCCGTGACGGTTTGATTGTATGATAAATG
>JAIUZE010018100.1:0-20586 GCA_022085475.1 Heliosperma pusillum
CAAACCCGAAAGTCAACAAAAGTCAAAGTCAAACCCGAGACCCGAGACCCAAACCCGACAATTGGAGTAGGCTACAAGCAAATCATCAATGCAAGAAGAGCAAGTCCAAAGGGTCAAGGGAAGTCAAGGTGAAACTAGCATTCAAAGGGGTCAACAAAAGTCAAGGCGAGCGTAGAAGAGTAAAAACTGGCAGCATGAAACGCTGCCAGCGCGCCTGGACGCTGCCAGCATCCCACGATGCTGCCAGCGTCCGTGGGCGCTGCCAGCGTCCTGGTCTCAGACAGGTGTTCCTTCATTCTCCGTCTTGTCATTTTGAGGCCCATTTCTCAAGGCCCTAGGTTTCCGGAGCCAAGGGTATAAAAGAGCCAAATTTTAGAGAGAGAAGCATGCAACATTCCAACACAACACATTAGAATTCTCTCAATCTTTGTTCTTCATTTTTGGCTTATTATTTGGTTGAACTTTATTTTGGGTTGTAATACTTGGATTATGGGTAGCTAATCCCCCATTTCTTAGTGTAATTGGAACAAGTTCTCTCCTTTTAGCATTGTAAGACCTTTTGAACCTCTTCTTCTCTATTTAATTCCATTTTCTCATGTTTAAATTCCATTGTTGAATGAAGTATTGTTGAGACTAAGCATCTTAGCAAGTGTTTGTTTAATTAATGCTTTGTCTAGATAAATTTGGTTAATTTGTCTTGATATTGTTGAAGCAACCTTGAAAGATTGTAACTTTGGTTTAAAAGTTGGAATCTTTTCAGTGGAATTTGGTTTATTGTGTAATTAGAACATGGTTTAATGTTTTATTACATGATTCTAGCTTGTTTCTTTGGTTTTGTGCTTAAAGCTTGCATCTTTGATTTGGGCTCATGGTTTAATGGGTGTAAATTGGGTTGTAAAGGGTCATCCATGGATGGTTTAATTCATGTTGACTAATTTATTAGAAACTTGTTTTAGATAATTAGAGAAGAGAGAAAAGGAAGAGTCTTTACTTTGTTAATTGTTGGGAACTTGGGAAAATTACACTAAGTTGTTTCTCCATATTTGAATATTTGAATCTTTAGTTTTTGTTGGTAATTTTAGACTTGCTAATTAATTCTCATGTCAAACTTTCTCCCTATATGTTATCCTACATGTTTTCTCATTGTGAATATCATAGTTTGTAATTAATTTAAGCTTTTGTCTTAATTAGTGTCTTAATTTGTGATTAGAGTAATTAGTTAGTAATTAGTTTTGTTAATTGGCATTTTGCAAGAGTCTAGATTAGATTAATTTAGTTAATACCGCCTTCTCTTGGGTTCGACCCTATTCTTACCATTTTACTACCTTTATTTAAGATAGTTTGTGTTTGTTTAGGAGTTATAAATTGTTATTTGATCGTAGCTAATTAGCGGAATTAGCGACACCGCTTTTAAGCTCGTCACTATTTTCATTCATTTCCTACTAATACGCCCAAACAAACAACGAAACTCATCATATATTATTATTATTACCTATCCTTAGCATACCTCACAACGATGCTTACCTCAAATCATGCTTTCCATAATATTTCATCTCCACAATTCTCCCTTAGTTATCTGGATTTCCATCGAAATAATAACAATGAAGTCCTATTTACACATCAAGCAGACTAAGCTCTCTAGGTACCATCATCATTACATTCTTTACAATCGATTCTCATTGCATATATCCCTAATCAAATCAAACATTTCTATTTCCCTCAATATTTTACTCATATTCCCATTTATAACCATTCATATCTCTCTAATCAATCCTCACTTCATACATTACCAGTCCCACATTATCATTTGATCATATAAACACACATGCCTCTATATATTGCTCAAGACACAACATTATTACACATCTCATATCACAAAAAATGATTTTCTCTCTCTCTTAAAAGGCTCATCAATCTATCCGTCCTAACCATGTATAACCACACACATATCTCACAAAACAATACAATCATGGGCAACATTATTCATTTATAGAATCCGTCAAACTCACCCGCCAAGACGACACTGCCTTACACATATTCAAAATATGGAACAACGTTTAGTACATAACTTAACACAACAACACATTGACATAACAATTTCACAATTCACACATTGTGGCGAAGCCACTCGGTCGAGTGCAACACACTCGTTCTAAAATAATACACGCGGTCGAGTGTCACATTACACTCTATCGAGTCACAAAACACAATACTCCACATCTCATCAGATTCTGACACTTGGTCGAGTGCCAGGGGTACTCGGTCGAGTAAGCTCTACTCAATCGAGTACTTCGCTTCACTCGGTCAAGTCACAAAGATATATTGCTCCCAAACAACATCACAGTCCCACACTCGCTCGAGTGTCAGGGGTACTCGGTAGAATACCGTATACTCGGCGAGTCCCCTGCCACACTCGGTCGAGTCACACAATGATCCGGCTCCTAAATCAACTTTTATGGTATAATTCTGCATATAAACACCAAGACCTTAATACACATACTTTTATCATACATATAAACATAAGTTCCACATGTTTCATATGGCCCCCATATAGCACAAATCATCATCATACGTAGATATCATATTTTGCAATCATAAATACATACTTTTCATGCTTAACACCATATCCTTTCATATATACAACATGTCATAGATATTTTTCATGTTCATCATGCAATTCTTTCATACATCTATACCACATGCCACACTCATATCTCGTCACCACTTCATATCAAATTCGTCACATTCCATATTCATATCTCATCACCACTTCATATCAAATTTGCCAATCCACATAGTACTCACATCATACACACATATACGCCCCGGGACATCCTGTTGTTACCGACTAAGAGCTACATGGGCAAAGTTCCGATTTTAGGACGTCTCCCAAATCCTTGCGGTAGCTCCCTACAACTCCTACCCGGTATCAATTTATTAGATACTCCTAGGTTCATTGGGTTCATTGGTTTTAGGTTCCAAAATCGTAACACTGATACCACTTTGTAACACCCCCATCTACCAAAGAGCCTTACAAGGCCTCCTTACTACATAAGGATGTTACCATCTCGGTTGTCCGAGGTAATACATATCAAATAGACCATAATAGAACAGTTTATTGAAAGAATAATTTAACTCAAATTACATAAATTCCAATCCAGACAACATATCGTCTCAACAATGATAATCCAAAGACGAAAAAAAGAATAATAAGTGTGAAAGTCTAAGACTCTAGATATCCTTGCGAAAGCTACGACTCAACAGTGGTGATCCCATCAACTCCCCAACGCGAGCTCAACGAGTTACCTGCTACTCTGCTAGTCACCTGCTCACCATTCCTCAATAGATCACATCAGTTTTAGAAAACGGTAACTGGTTCAGTAAAGATATAAGTCGAACAATGTACAAGACAGTAAGCGTAATCAACCGAGAAGGAAAAACCGTAGGCCCACCGGAACGGTCACCTCAACAACATCAGGTTACCATCCTTGACCTTCAAAAAAAACCTATTAATGCCAGACAGCAGCACTGGACATCGACAGTCCCTCTCACTGCAGTGAGAGTTCCCATAACTTTAATGTGCACATTCCCCTCGCAGCGGGAGAGCTACGAGAGGCGAACTCGGGGTGTGATCCGTCTCCCGCCGGATCCGCAAAATAGTAACCAAGTAACCACTCCAAATCCAAATCCGAACTCCATCATCATCATCAATCAAGTAACAATATCACAACAATGCATCTTCTCACAATATTTAACATACACATTACTGAGTAGGGAAACCCTACCTCAAAGCAATCCGCAATAATGGCAAGCAAGCGTGAATAGAACCTACCTTTATGAATTCCCTTCCTAACAATCATACAATTAATTTACGATCAACATGAATTACAACAACCCAATTCCCAACCGTAAATTAGATTAGGGTTCTAACAATTCTACCCAAAAGACACATCAAAGAATTAGGGATTTAGGACATACGATTGATTCAAGCACGAACATGGACGAACTAGCAAAGAGACAATCTTTAAACTCGGCAATGGATTAAGGTGATTAAGAGAGTTTATTGAGAGATTAGGGTTTTTAAAGAGTTTTAAGAACTGACGGAATATATATAATCTCTTAATTCTCTTATTCCAAAACCGTTCACAAAACCCGACAGGGTGCACTCGGTCGAGTGCAAGAAGCACTCGGTCGAGTACGCCGCACTCGGTCAAGTGCACACTATACTCAGCCGAGTGCCAACTAGGGAGAAGGCTACCTAATTGATACCAAAAGCCCACTCGGCCGAATGCACCCTACTCGGCTGAGTACCCACACTTCTCGGTCACATGACCCTAACTCGACCGACTACTAGCTAGTCAGAAAAGTACTGAGTATTACAAATGTACCTATCGTCTTGATGATACCTTCTTAATAATTTCAATTGTTTTATAATGTACCTCCTGAAACAGTGATTATTAAAGTCATGCATAAGCAAGGTGCATGCGATCATATATGAAAGTATAAAACGGTACCGCTTAATTAAGATCGTTCCCAAACCATACAAAGCAACAAAAAAATGGTTATTCAAGATGAAAATGCAACCTAAAAGAGACATTAGATATAATGTATATATTCAAATTCAATGAAAAGTTGGTAAACATCGATACAATAAGATAAAAAGCCTAGATTGAGCACAATACTGTGACATGTGGCATCATTAAAGTCCCTTACAAGACTTCATGTAATAAAGGTTAAAACTTGAGGTAAAAACCTTACAAGTGTCATTGTAAAAAAATTCCAAGAACATTAGACTGGCAGAGTCTTTTTGTTCTCCTCAACTTTTAACGCTTGAATTATTGAAGGATTTATTTAATTAACTATTTAACTCATGGCAATTTTAATGAGCGAAGATGAGAGAAGACAAAGAGTCGATGTTATTACCCAACCATTTCTCTATGTAATTTGTTAGATGTCAATCATTATCAATTTTGTATCCATGACCAAATGCCCTAAGCTTCGGGTGTGATTTCCCCTCTTCGTTAAGTTGTATAATCAATCATTTTTTTGTTTTACTAAATGTTATTTTCAAATACCCATTTTACCAAACCTAGTTTTGCATATTTTTCCTTAAGCTTATATGATTGTTGTAATAGTCGTGTCTTCCATTAGTCTTGAGTCGAACAAGTTTAGGGCCGAATTGAGAATGGTGTGCTTGAGTCTTAGATGAGGATCGAAACTGTTTGTTTCTTACTCGGCCAAGTTCGTGGTTACTCGGCCGAGTTGAGTAGTCACTTGACTGAGTAGGTTGGTCAGTCGATCAAGAATGGGATTGGCTCAACCGAGTTGGGATGTTACTCGGTCGAGTGTGGTTGTGACTCGACCGAGTAGGGGTGTCACTTGGTCGAGTAAGGACTTACTCGACCGAGTAGGGGTACTTGGTAGTGTTTTTGGTTCAGCTCTTTGAATCACTCGACCGAGTTTCGGTCGAGTAGGTCTACTCAGTCTAGTAGTGTTTCACTCGACCAAGTTGAGCGTGTTTAGCTATTTTCGTAAATCTGATTTGTATCTTGTAAAAAGGGTTATATTTTGATAACTCTCACTCTATCATGTTTACTTTATCTCTCATCATCTAATCTCTCTCTAGACTCTCTCAAATCATAATCAATCATTTTTATTAGCTTGATCCTCTATCTTCATCTTTGACTATTGATTTTGAATCTTCATTATTGAATTATTCTCCTATCTTTCCCCTATTATGATCCTTTGGTAAGCATCATACCTTTATTGTTTCCTTTGTTTTCTCAATTTTGGGGATTCTTATTGTTTGGTCGGATCTTTCTTTTAATCGGTGGTTAGTGTTGGATTTGAGTTAGATTATTAGTATTAGATTAGTTGTTGATAGAAGTAGTAGTAATTGTTATTAGTATCATTGTTGTAGGCAAGGTGTTTGATGAAAGAACCATATCTTCATCCTTGTTGTTGGTTGTGATTAATTTGGTATCCGTACTTTTTTTTTATGCTGATTCATGTGATTGAATATTATTTGATAATGATCTGATTGGATTGCTAAAAGGTAGGTGAATCCTACTCATTTGATGTATATGTGATTGATTGATTGATGTTTATTGTAATATGATTGTGACATGTTGATAAGAGTTTGTGGTTGTGTTCTTGGTGACTGCGGTGGGTCGCTCTTCATGGTTCTGTCTGGGAAGAGACAATGCACACGGTTATGACCTGGGTCTGTGGTGACATGCTGCGGTAGTACCCATTACGTTTATGGCGTGCCCTGGACACGACAATGTGCTAGTTGATGGCCCCGCGATTGGTGGTTTGTTGCGCTACTTGATGGCACCGGATATGTGAAATGATTGTATTACGATTTCACTTGTTATTTATTATGTATACGCTGAGTGACCTACTTATTATCTATTACAAAGGTTAAATAATAAACTCTCAAGTCATTTGAACTAATGGGCCGAAACAATAAAGTTTATTTTCGGCTAAAACATAAAGCAGTCGATCCACTACTTTGGCCTGGTCGATTGACTAAAGGAAATTTTTTGTCAATTTAGTCCTCAAAATAGTCGATCGACTAAAACAGATGTCGATCGACTTAACACCAAAATCAGTTGATTGACCAAAAAGGTTGTCGATCGACTATTCATCAGAGCTATACGCCAGTCTTCACTCTACTTCAGTGCATCTCCTCTCGTTCTCACGCGTCCCAAGGTGACAGTTCCCGATCATGACTTCCTTAGCATCCAAAATGCAACACAAAGACGGGATTCGGCTTGTTTACGCTCTTTTTAGGCCAATAACCTGTACAAAACGAAGAAGTACCCAAAGTAGCCGAAACAAAGGAGAATAATAGCTTTCAGTACTCAAAATGGCATAGAAATGCATGCAAAAAGGTGAAATAAACCTATAAATTAGGCACGCATTAAACCTCCCTATACCAAACCCTTGCTTGTCCCAAGCAAGCAAAAACATAAGACAATAGACTCAACTAATGGAACGAAAAATAAGCTCAGCGCTAACTACACTTCTAATGTCTAAACCCATTTAATGCATAAAAGCTAACACCAAAGCACTAAATCAAATGCAAACGAGTTAGATTAATTATAAAAGAAACTGAACCATCGAACTTGAAAGACTTGTATATATCGGACTCTCACGGGGCACACGTCACTCATTCAAAGAACATGGTGAGAAAATTTGTAAGATAAGAGGGAAAATAGTCACTCACCTAACTGCGACCTATAAGAACATGCATGCAATTTAACATGATAAATATCTCTATTGACCGTACATACGCATTGCAACCAAACCGGACCAAGACACATGTCGAGGAGTTACAAACAATGTTTGGTGAGGTAATTGGGTAAAAGGGGGCAAAATAGATTTGAATATGTGGAGGTAAAGCCAGGCTAGTACAACCGTAACCAAATAATACACTCATCCGCCTTATAAACTCAATTCAAGAATAAATACGATGCCAAATTTAGCGCAACTCAACACACACATCACGACCCCCCAAAATGTATAAAGACGAGCATGGGAGTATAAATTCTCTTTTTTTCCTTTTTCAACACTCAACAACTCTTTTTTCTCATTTTATTTATATTCTGGAATGTTTGGTTTTTTTTTGTTTTTTTTTTCATTCTTTTTTTCATCTTCATTCTTAAATTAGCAACCCTCTTCGCATTTCAAAATTGAAATACCAAACTGACGATCAAATACGTACGCAATACAACCAATTAAACTAGGTTGACTAAGGTAGGCTAATTTTGGATAGTAGTTAAAATTGGGTCAAAATGGATCAATTTGGCTAGTAATGTTCAAGGGTAAAATATGAGAAAGGAGGATTTACCTCTCCACATGTGTCACCTTCCACAAATCGAATGCATACAGTCACTAAGAGATAGATATCATGCTTATGCAAATTAATGTTACTTGTATTATAAGAAGTTCTACGTACTCACATCCTAGATGAAATTGATAATGGATGTCATCAGTTTATGAAGGCTCTAATCTCTTAGAATGTTTAAGTAGGTTGTCGATATCAAGTCAAGTCTATCCGTTCAGTAAATTTTAATCAAAAACTCGTTGATTATGCAAACGATTATGCATGACGGCATTGACAATGCAAGGCTTAGACTAAAATTAAAGCATCGAAGAAGTTTCATCATTGTTATTCAACCCTTCCGACTCGACCAAACTGCAAACATAAACATGTTTTTGTATTTTTATGTTTTTTCAATTTTTTTATTTTGATTTTTTCAAATTAAAAAACAATGCATACAAAAATGCAATTAATATGAAAGCGGAAATTCAATAAATAATGCAGATGCAATACAAGACAGATGCAGACCCTCCCCAAACCAAATCACACAGTGCCCTCATTGAGTTCAGCAAACAATCAGCAACAACAAAATATAAGGAAAAGGGAATGCAAGACTAGATAAATTCATTTGGAAGTAAAATACAGAAAAGAAACTCACAAATATATACAAAGATGACGTCCCTAAACCAGCAGACAACAAGGGAGGTCGTAGCCAGCTGCTACTAACCATCACTCTCCTCCTCCTCCTACTCAGCCTGATCATCCTCATCATCGCCCTCCTCCTCCGTGGCTGCTGTAGCGTGATAACCACCCTCCGGATAGCGGTAGTAAGAAGGGTGGGTCCTATCATGTGGTACCCAGCCACTACGGATGTAAGACTCATAGACATGGAAACCGACCATGGCCTGGTTCATCTGCATATGCGCTATCTTGCTACCTAAATAAAGTAGCAAACGGTCACGTGCCCCTTGGTCCATGACCGTAGGGGGCACAAAAGGGGGCATAGGTATAAAATGGGACGGACACCAGGTGGAGGTCCAGTAGCAGCGGGGGTAGTGGGCTGCCCCGTTTCTCGAGTAGAACTCAATTTTTGACCACGACCCGCGGCCTTCCTAGGCATAGTATAGGGTAATAAGTACGAGGGGACATGTGGTCGAGATGCCTTTTGTGCGACGTAAGGAAGAAGAGTCAATAAGAGTAAAGAATCGCAAGTCAAAGTCACTGAGGTGGCCGTGGAGATCTTCCACGTCCCGTCATCTAAAAGCCAATTGATGTGGCCCAGGAAAAATATATCAAGCACACAAGCATTATCTAAAAATTGGTCTACATGACCAACGAGTAACATACCCCTGGGAAAATCTGGAAATAACCGCTTAGCTATTTGAGTGACCCCCCCCCCCCCCCCCCCCCCCCCCCCCCCCCCCCCCCCCGTGGACAGAGGTCAAAATCCCATTTGCAACATTAACGAAGTGCTGACCGACGAGATATGCTATATTAAGCAAAAAAGGGCGACCACTATCGATATTTAGATAGCCAGCTAAGAAATGAAGCCCATCCGAGTTGACTTTATTAGCTTCTCTCCGTCCAAAAATTGTGCTTTCAACAAAACGTAGCCAATAACGTACAGCTGGATGATGCACAAATAAACGTCAGTTAGCGCAGCCCACAGGGGCTTGACCAATTTTCTATGGGAATCGAAATCCCCTTCTCCATGAATACCAAGTAGAGCACCAAACTCGGTCATGAAGAAAGTGAACTTTTGATTAAAAAGGCGAAAACGGATGCAAGCGGCATTCGCATTCGTCGTAAATTCGGCAAAAGTGAATATGAAACTGCTGAAAAATTCGAGTGTAGGGGATTGATAAGTATATACCTTCATTTTAATTAAGCCCGACATCCCCGTACCATTCAAAATTCCAATAACACTATCGTAAAGACCTAAAGCCACTAGTGTGTCTCGATCGATAAAATGCTAGGAAACAATAGATTGGTGCGAAAGTGATTCAAACCGACGTTTTTGAGTAAGGGACTCAAAGATTACCTCGGGATAGACGGGTAGACTATCTAAAGGTTCATGTGTTACCATTGCGGTATTTGGGTTGATCGGAGCTCCGTCGCTTCCTGAAACGCATGTGTCGGTTGCCGTCGTCAGACCTCCTGCCTGACGCCGGGAAGATTGGCCGGTGGTCGTCCTCCGTCTCTTGCCTCTTTCCATAGTTTACCTATCACAAGCAAGCACATTCAGTAATTAATAATTGCAATTTTAAGAAATCCCCAAATCATTTAATAATCTAACCCTAATTTCTCCAATTAGGATTATTTGGAAAAAAGTAGCAATGAATTGATTAAGGTTAGAGTAATAAAGGTTACTTGAGTGGATATGGATTAATAGATCTTAATTTGAAAGTAATTAAGTGAGAGAGAGAGAGGGAGAGATGAAGGTTATTCTTTATTTTATTTTTTGACAAAGGTAGACTGGATTAAAATTAAAGAAAGGAAAAACATGCTTACAGAGTACAACCCAGGACGAACCACTAAAACCCAAAACATAAAGAAATTAACTTGTTGCTAAACAAACGGACCCAAACTTTTTTTGACGAAGAAACAAACGCATCTTGGTCAAACAATGAAAGAGGCTGATTGGTACATGCGATGAAGAAGCCAGAACAGAAGATAGTTTTTTGGATGTCACAGTAATGACAACAAAGGGAAAATTGGCAGTTCCCAGCCTAGCCATCGAAATGCAAAGGGATTTTGCGTAGGCCGCTAATCTGGAGGAAGCGCGAACAGAACAGGAAAAAGACATATCTATCTGCGAGGCTGAAGAAACAAAAGTAAACCAAGACGTTTGTGACGTTCTCAAAATGTCAGTAGAGTTGTGAAGAGGTTGATTCCCAAACTGAGAAAGAATGCGATCCATATAAGGGAAAGGCATCCGAGAACTTGCAGGTCGATGGAAAGCACCAGACGGCCGGTGAGAGTGGACATCAAAGAAGTGATTGGCAGAGTCAAGTATACATCCCGGATTCACCGATCTTCCTTTAAAAATAACAACATTCCTTGCTTTCCAAATTGCCATAAGAACACAATGGAAATAAAGCAGAGAGTTGAAACACGAAGACCGATGCTTTTTTAAATAAATCACAAAGTCAGAAATTCATCGCCTAAAAGAAGTGGTAGGGTTAAAGGCTGCTCCAATACCCTAATGAGAGGAACGCCATACATGTAAGAAAACAGGACAAGAACGAAAAAATGCTCCAAAGTTTCAGGATGACTATGACATAACACACAAGAATCTCGAATTGGGAATTTTTCGCCTAGAAAATGAAGATAAGCATGGCAGGATCTCGCGGATAACACGCCACATAAAAATTTGAAATTTCGTTGATAAATGCTGAGACTAGGCAATTTTCCAAAGGAAAGAATCCTGTCCAGAATGAAGGCAAGGATAATTGGCTTTCAGGGGTCTACAGTAACTTGATTTTAACCTATAAATCCCATCCTCAGTGTATTTCAAGCAGATAAAGTCATCTGAACTTGGACAAGGGGGTTCAATAGCAAGAATTTCTTTAGCGCAGCAAGGTTCAAAGAACCTAAAAACTGTAAAAGGATTCCAGTTTTCGTCATGCAAAGTAAGCATGGGAAAAGAAATGGGTAGAGGATCCATAGAAGAACGAAGACTAGGAACTTTCCCATTAACCCAGCATTTATTTCTACATGATACTTTTGCCCCATTACCCATTTTCCAATCATAGCTATCAGACACGGCCGCTGCGGCACGACATATTCCCGTCCAGACATAGGAAGCATTAGAAACCTTGGATTTTGATAAAGGAAAAGGAAGATCCTTCTTATATTTTGGAAAAATGAATCTGTGTAGGATACCAGAGAGGTAACAATTGATAAGGCAATGAGATTTTAGAAGGAAAGCCTGTTTTAACAAAGAGGTAGATTTAATACCAAGTCCACCATTCCGCTGAGGTAGATGCAGCTCTGTCAAAGGGGGCCAATGAATACCCTTGGTTCCCGGCTTTGAAGACCACCAGAAACTTGCAATTAATGCGTCAATCTTTAGACACACACTCTTTGGAAAGGGGACACCTGCAAGAATGTGATAGAAAGAAGCCAGAAGAATAGATTTAATCAACAAAAGCTTACACGCCTAGCTGAGGCGGAGAGAGGACCATGACACAATCCTAGAGGTAAGCCTATCAATAATAGGGTCAAACACCCGAACTTTTTTACGAGGTAAGACAATAGGGACCCCCAGGTAGGTACCAAACTGATCAGAAACCTGCATTGTCAGAATAGAGCTAAGATAACTTTGAACGTCTGGAGGTGAATTCAGACTAAACTTAATATAAGACTTGCTGAAGTTGATCATCTGGCCTGAAAACCTTTTAAAGTTGCGGAAAATCTGATGGAGGCAATCAAAGGATGAAGGGGAAGCTTTACAGTAAATCAGGGCATCGTCAGCATAAAAAAGATGCGATAAAGGCGGGGCATAACAAGAGATTTTTAATCCTTGAACAGCTGCCTCCTTACAGGCAATATCAAGTTGACGAGTTAAAACATACATACACATTATAAAGAGATAAGGAGAAAAAGGGTCACCCTGCTGGAGGCCACGAGCAGCGTGGAAAACGAGAGTAGGTGACCCATTAACCAATACAGAATAGCGAACAGTGTTGATGCATTCCCAAATTTAAGAGCGCCACGAAACTGGAAAACAATACTGGCAAAGAATCTTCATTAGGAAATTCCAAGAGACTCAGTCAAAAGCTTTACACATATCCAGTTTGATAGCAGCATAACATGAATTTCCTCTCTTGGTACAATTAATGTAATGCATAATTTCCTGGGCAATAATTGCACTATCAGAGATAAGACGACCCGGAATAAAAGTCTGCTGGGAATCTGAGATGATGGAGGGAATGATGCTTTTGATTCTGTTAGCAAGACATTTAAAGGCAATTATGTAGACAACGTTACAAAGGCTAGTTGGCCTGAAATGAGAGATTTCTTCTGGGCTGAGTACCTTGGAGACTAACACAATATGTGTGAAATTCCACTCTTTCAGCATAACGCCCATATTCAAAAAACGCGGGATAGAAGAGGAAACAATATTTCCAATAAGAATACACCTGGAAATTTTTTGATGTAATCCAGAGCCGGACATATGATGAACGACTTTAAAAATTTCTTTCTCACAGAACGGGGAGGAAAGGAAGGTGTGATCTGCCTCACTCAAAGAAGGAAGCGAAAGAGAATCCAAAAAACCATCACACTCAAATCCTGATGGCGGTGAGGTGGTAGATTGAGGGCCTAGTAATGCCGAGAAAAAAGACGAAATATCAGAAACAATATCAGAAGTGGAGGAAAGCCAAATACCAGAGCTCGACCGGAGTGCAACAATTGATTGAGGGGATGAACGAGATTTAACTCTGGAATAAATGAATTTAGTCGGAAGACCGTCAAGGAGTTACCAAACAGATTTCATTCTTTGAAGCCAAAAGGAATGGTGATCTTTCATGAGCTGTAAACTAGAAGCCCTAGAATGTTGATATGAAATAACCAAGGCTTCGTCAATGATGTCCAAACCACAATCAAACAAGTACCTTTCAATGCGAGACTAATTAATTCCACAGAAAACACGATGATGAATAACCCACTCCATAATAGATCGCCTGACCAAAGCAAGCTTACGAGAAAGAATAAACATTGATGATCCTGAAAACTGAGTTGCCGAGGCTTGAGTAACAATTGAGATGACATCCGAATTCTGAAGGCAGCAGTTATCAATTCTAGAATGGCGTTATTGGGGCTAAATCTGATTAGTTAGACTTAGAATAATCGGAGCATGGTCAGAAACCAAAATAGGAAGGTGGAACAGACGAGATGAGGGGAAAAGCTGAATCCAATTACGAGTTGCATAGGCACGGTCAAGACGTTCCATTATTAAGGCGTTGTTGTCTCTATTATTCATCTAAGTGAATGTGGGGCCAGAGAAAGGAATATCTAAGAGCCCATCTGAGAGCCGCCAATTCGTGAAGTCAGCTTGTCCTCGAATAATTGAAGAACCACCAAGCTTATCTGAGAAAAACTCGAGCTGATTAAAATCACCAATCACGAAAGAAGGAGCAGAATCTAAACGAAAAGCGGTAATAGCCTCCTAAACACTAGGACGATCACTAAACAAAGGGGCACCATAAATAAAAACTATAACCATATTATACACCACACCTTCTACTACATATGAGACTTTACATACAATTTTTTTTTTGATTTATGTACAACATCAACTGAGACGAACTTATCCCAACGGAAAAGAAGTCCACCACTACGACCTATAGAGTCAACCCCATAAAAGCAATCTAATCCTAACAAAGACGTCTTTAGTACCGTCAAATCAACGGAGAGAAAAGTTTCTTGCAAAAAAAAATTGACGGATGATGTTGACGGACACTCCGAGACAAGAAATGAATTGTAGGATCATCCGTCGATCCTAATCCCCTACAATTCCAACAAAAAATCTTCATATGTGACAGAGTGGCGCATCATGGCTCGCCACGAAACCAGAATCGGAAGAGGCCGATTCATCGCTAAAAGAAGCAGAAACAAAAGTTAGAAAGCTTGAAGGACGCAAAGCAGTACATGAAGAACGACTTCTCTTTGGGGATGGCTGAAAAGGGAATAAAATATCAGAAACAAAGGAACGACGCCTCTTCAGTGAGAGCAAAGAAGGTAAATCAGGGTCTTTGGTCCTTTCATAGGGGAAAGGCAAATCAACAGCTAGTCCCAAATTCCGGAGAATCACCGAGTCTGATAGTTGTGCAACTTCAATATCCCAAATTTTGGGACGAGAACGAACTTTGAAAATGGGCCTACTAAAAAAGTTTAGCCTAATTCCTACATTGCGAGAATAAACAAACTTAATAACTCTGCCCTTAGAGTTAAAGGGCAAGCTTAAAGGACCAGCAGCATTCAAGTTACCAGCAAAGGAGATGCAGGTTGAGTTTCCTCCAAAGATTAATTAAGGTCCAAGCCCATATCAACGCCATCGCCATTTTCGTGAACTGACATCATGAAACCAGGTGAAGGAACGGAGGCCTGAAGAGAACCGGCCAAGTCTTCTGAGTCGACGAAAACAGGGGTTGGAGCAGGGAAAGGGTACGGACCGCGAACAAAAGGGTGAGCTTCCAGCAGAGTTTCTTTATAAAAATCCTCATGAACCATGAACTCCGGAAAAGGGGTTCGATAGACTGACTCATTTTCGTCATATGCAGACGGTGATGAAAAGAAGGGAAAAACAGGAAGGGATCCACCCAAATCTATTATAACGCGATCAAAACCCACTACAACAAACTGACACTTGGGCCACGATTTATGTCACGGAAACTTATAATTCGTGGCATAATTTTGCTTAGCCACGGGAAAAATTTCTTTCAATAATTTAGAAAAGTTTTATGCCACGGGAAAGCTTTTCCCGTGGCAAAAAGTCACTTGCGCCACAAATTTGGCAACAACCGTGGCTAATAATTAATTTAGCCACGAACTATATCAGACTCGTGGCGAAAGTATATCTAGCCACGAGTTGTTCCGTGGCAAATATTTTTTTTTAGCCACTACATACATCTTGTCTGTGGCAATGCATTTTCTTAGCCACAAATTAAGAAACACCGTGGCTAAATCTCTCAAGACTGTAATCAAGATATAATTATGTTAAGTAAAACGTAAAGCTTGTTTTAAAAAAAAAATACAAATGCTGAATGAAATTTAGACAAATATAAATAATACCAATGTATATTTAGATATAAAATTTTTAAAATAATTGATTATTCAATAAAAAATTGCTATTCTAGCTTTTATTTTATCTAATAACATTAAAACTTTTGTAAAATTATATACAAAATTCGGTATTGTTTTTTATTTTATTACAAATCAGAATTTTTAATCGTTTTATTTCATATCTAGGATAATTTAAAAATTTATCTAAATAAATATTTATGTTTATGAAAATTGTGAATTTATGTTAATTTGTTTTATTAATTTTAATTTAAAATTTATAATCTTGAAAAATATTGATAAAAGGGTTTATCACGTTTAAAAATATAGTATATCAAATTAAATAAGTTAGTTATTTATTATCTCTAATTTATATATCAAAACGTAATATATTATGAAATTATCTCATTCAAAAATTGATATATAACTTTATTTTTAAAATTTTTATATAACAAAAGAGATGAAATTTACTTTGTGAAAAATTAATTTTGGTTAATGTTTTAGAAAAAGAAAAAGAAAATTAGATAAAAAAAATTGATTAAACAGTACTCCCTCTTATTCCATGTATTCTTCCCTTTTCATTTGAGCTCTAGGATAAAGAAAATGAATATGGACCACACAAAACACTATACCCCACATGCAATTAAATACGGACCACACAAAAGACACAACCCCACTTCCAAAAATGGAAATAGGGAAGAAAACATGAATGAACCAAATAGGAAATAGGGAAGAATAGATGGAATAGGAGGGAGTAAAAGTTTGCTAAAAAAATGAAAATAAAAGATAATCTTCAACAAATTAAAAAATTAAGAAAGAAAAGAAAAAAATATGTTGTAAATAAGCGATCACGGGATATGTTGAAAATATGCGATCAGTAACTTAAAATCAGTTTTATAAATAATATAAAAATTTTGAATAAAGAATCGATCAAGTATAATAAGAAATCAGTTTAGAAAATAGTAAGTTGGAAGTTATTTTCTTTTATATTCTTTTATTTTCTAAAATTATACACTTATAATTTTTTTTTAAAATTGCTCGTGTAAAATACACTTTGATCAAAAATTGATTACAAATACAATTCAGGTGACTTATTCTAACTGGTTTTGAACTTTTTTTTAGTAAATGTGTTTATAAAAAGTATTTATAGAAACTAAATTTTAAAAAAGAGTACTTTCTTATTTACGCTTTAAAAAAAGGAAAAAAAAAAAGAAATTAAAATGTATAACAATTGTGTTTATTATTTGGCATAAAGTTACAACTTTTTGGTTAACAGTTGTAAAAAAAAAAATTATTTTTATTTGTAAAAAAGAGTAATTTTTCACGTCTTTTTGCGTAAAAAAATGAAATGATTGGTAAAAGAAAAAATAAAATTAGAATGTCGCTAAATTAATGAAAAAAAGGATAACATGATAAAATTATCTTCTTGAGAAAATATTTTTGTTATTTCGGCAAAAAAATGACTCAAAACTATTAACTGGGAAGTCAACATCAAAAACTGAAGTGTTTTGGACAAAATAATGTATTTTTTAGTAAAAATATGTAAATAAAGTAACACTTTTATCTTCGACTGATAGTTTGAAAGACAACAATCATTTTAAAAGAATTTAAAGTTCTAATTATATTAACAAATGTTAACTTTCATGTTTGGAAGGTCATTATAAAAAACTCCACAGTTAAGCGTGCTCAGGTGAGAGTAGTCATGGGATGTGTGACCTCCTGGGAAGCTTCTCTGATACGTACAAGTGTATTATTGGTGACACGAAATGACGTTTGAATGAATTAGCTTACCTAGCAAATTAAGTGTGTGGCCCTGCATAATTCAATATGTGAAAATATATGGTTCAGAAAAAAATAATAATATTTTTCATTATATTAATTTATTTTATATATATCTCATTAGCCACGGGAATTATTTTTGGCCACGGGAATAAATTTTTAGTCACGGGAGTTATTAGCCACGGGAGAAGCCGTGGCTAAAAATTGAAATTGAGCCACGATATTGTTTTTCCCGTGACTATCATTTAGCCACGGCCACTTGGGCCACGAAAGGTATTCCCGTGGCGATATGCTTTAGCCACGAAAATTTAGCACTTACGCCACAAATTTTATCGTGGGCCAAGTGCTAAATTGTAGTAGTGACTTTCAACACAAATAACTTCCGAGTTGAGATACTTACGTTGAGAGGTGATACAATAAATGTCGAGAGTATAAAATATTGCAGAAGGAGGACCATGGAGAATATCCAAACCCTTGCAAGCAAGTTCATACATACGACATTTGATACCACGTGCACCAGCTATCTTGCCAGAAGGACAATAGGAGACACGATGCCCAATCTTGCCGCAAGTCTTACAGAATCGAAATAAGCCTTCGTAAGAGAACGAAACCCAAACATGCTCGCGGTCAGAAAGTGCCAGGAAACAACCAGGAATTAAGGGTTTAGAAAAATCAATCCATACTCTAACTCGAACAAAGTTCCGAGTAGGGAGAAAAGTAGGGAACAATTCTTCTTCAAAAATGTCTCCCACATAAGATAACAAGTGAGCAGCAACCGAGGTGTTCCAAGAGATGAAAATGAAGGCCACTCACACGAACCCAAATAGGAACACATGAAACAACATACTATCTGGAATAGTAAAATAAGACACCGGACGAAGAACCAGAAGAAGTCCATCAATGTTCAGAACTTGTTTAAGCTTAGGTGATCATAATCCTTCAAAGAAGTGAAAATAAAAAGGAAGTAAGTATCCATGACCTTAATAGAAACAGTACCATTGAGCTTCCAGCACGTAAAGATTGTGTCATAAAGCTTAGTCACTTCAGGGAAACGCTGGTCTTGGAAACTCCCAATTAGCACCCTCGCAAAATCAGATCAAGGCCTGTAAAATCAACACAAAGATGGAGTGGGAGTTTTACAGCAAATCCAGAACGACCAGGGGAACGATAGGAAGGATCCATAAGGAAGAGGGAATTTTACTATGTGATATTATGATTTGACGAATTTATACGAGAAGTAAAAAGGATAATACGATGGATAATATAATAGATGATGATAGATTAGAAAGGATGCATATTATGAAAGTGATCATAGAAGAAATAAAAAATTAAAGCAGATTTAAGCATATAAATAACCAAACAGAGAGTTGGATTAAGAAGGAGGTGGCAAGGGGAAGAGAAAACGAGTATGCGGAGAGACAAATGGCCGAAGGAGATGAAAAAGGTTGGCCAAGGAAGAGCAAATTGCAGAATTAGTGGTGAAGTTAGGCCGGAGACGCAAGGCGGTTGAGGGAAAAATGTGTTAGCAAGGCAGGGAAGACTCCAAAAGGAGGAACTCCAAGAAGGAGAAAATGTTTTAGTTTTTAAAATAGGTTGTTTTTGTAACACCCGGAAATGTACCCTATTTTTCTAGTGAAAATATTTTACGGATACCTTTCAGCAAATTTAAGTTTTAATTTAGAATTTTATGTTCCGAGTCGAATTTAGATTTTCCGAGTTCGTATTTGGAATTTCCGCGAGATTCCATGAGAATCCCGTCTTAAGGCGAGTTTGACTTTTCTTGACTTTTAAGTCGTCTTTGACTTTTCTTGAATTTTAAGTCGTCTTTGACTTTTCTTGACTTTTGAACCGTCTTTGACTTTAATTGACTTTTCCACTTAAATATCTCATACTCCTTAACCTATTTTCATTCACACACACACAATATTACTTCCTCACTAAGAAAACCCAAAGGAAAACCTAGCCTCCATTTTCGATCAAGCTCAAAATCGTCACTACTCCTTCGTTACTCGCTCAAATTCACGTAAGTTCGTTTTATTCTTCCCCTCTTAGCTTCCTCTATCCGTATTGGTAATAAAATTACCGTCTTTCTCGCTTGTTTAAATTATCCGTCTTTCTCAAGGTGAAATATATTCATCTTTTATTACCAAATTGTAGGTGGAGACCACTAGGAAGGCTTAGTAATCGATTAAAGACGCGTAAAGGTAACGGTGAAGGGTTACTCGGTATCATTTACGTGTTTTATATGTTATCTATGCTAGAAACCGTATTTAGAATATGGTTAGTGAGCTTGGTAAGTGTGTTGATGATGATATATGTTATATGTTGAGATTTCATATGAGTTTTGATGATTTATGATAATATTGGATGATAATTGAAATTGGTTCCTTAGGCAAAAAATGGGTTTTTTGTAAGAATTGGACCCCAGCCGGTCGACCGGCAGCCGGTCAGACCACCGGCTGGGGCAGTGGCTGTATATTGTTGGGGTGTTACGTGATTTTGATATATGACATGGGTCTCAGCCGGTCGACCGGCAGCCGGTCAGACCACCGGCTGAGACACCCCCTTCTTTCTTCCTTATTTTCAAAAGACCCTTTGGTCCCAGCCGGTCGACCGGCAGCCGTTCGACCTGACCGGCTGGGACACACTGAAGTTTTTAAGTTGATTTTCGTATGAGGTAATGGCCTGAGCTGGTGGGCCGGCAGCCGGTCAGCCTGACCGGCTGGCTCCTGCTGGACATTGTTTGTGATTTTGTTTACGGTTTTCATTTATGATAATTCTAATCGTTCATTTAACGTATAATTTTACGTAGTGACTTATAACATTAATGTTTTGAATATATGATATTCCTTTCGCTTGTATCACATGTTTTGTGACGGTTTTGCTATGTCCCACTTTGAGTCGGTTTTTCACAAATGATACGGTTGGAGCACTATTTTGTCTTGTTCTTTGGACTCTCATTCCCTTGGCTACCTTCCCGTTCGTAAGGCTGGAATGTCGGAACGGAGAGGTATCCTACTGCTTAAATGCATGGGTTAGTGGGCATACGACGACGTTGTTGAGAGTTGAACGCATTGCGTTGATCGACCCGGCCGTCAAATGTTGTGTACTTGCGAGGTGGGGTTATTTGCATGTAGCGTACCGCTTGTTATGAGGCTTGAGCTCTTTTCCGCCTCTTTCGTGAATTATTCTAC
>JAIUZE010018101.1:0-13793 GCA_022085475.1 Heliosperma pusillum
TTAATTAGTACATTACATATATTCGATATGTACGAGAGTTAATTATTAGAAAATGAGTTAAGAACTCAAATTCGATTAAGCTTATTTTTCAATTATGCGATAATTGACTAATAAATTTATATCTTATTTTAATACGATTAAATAAGATTTAACTTAGTAATTAATCGTTAAATTAATAAATTAGTTGAGGTTTTGAGATAGAGGTAATTAGTTAATTATATTTACAAAGAGTTGTAAAATAAATTAACTAAGCATTGTGGGACCCATTATATATTGATATAATGGTAGAATACTACTTAAAATGTTAAGTACATATTATTCATTTATTTGTGTCATATAATTGTTATATGATCAAATTAACACTTAATTATACAAGATAAGTAAGCATATGATTAATAAGTATTTGTGGGACAAATATCAAAAATCAAAATGGATCAAATTGAGGCTCACATGGCCGGTTATGGTGAAGTCAATGGTGATGATGGTTGTTCTTATTCATACTCACAAGCAACATATGCTTATGACATGAATAGTAAACATGATATCATTTTATTCACTACAACACATTACCACCTTACATGGCAATAAAATAAGAAGAAAAAAGTCACTCTTGGGTGATGAAAGAGCCGGCACTTATGGCTATAAATTGAGCAATTGTTGTTCAATTTATTCACTTCTTCATTCTTACTTATTTTATCATTCATCTCTCAAAACTCATCTTCTCACTACAACTCTCATATACTAATATTTCCTAAGTCTTACTAGTGTAGTAATATAGTCTAATATTAGTAGTATATTATCTATCTTATTATCTAGTTAATAATAAGGGTAGATTGTTTGGTTCATCTTGGTGCAACTAAGAGGAGATCTTCTACTTTGGAGATTATTTGTGTTCAACCATATTTGTAGCTCAAGATCAACAAGAATGAGTTCTTGTTGTGCCCTTATATTTTCCATACCAATGTGAGGAAATTTCTTCTCTTATATAAATGTCTTTATATTTGCATGCATGTTACATAGATCATTAAATACTAAATTAACAAGTAATTTAGTAAATAATTAGAGGAGTCTAATTAAGGTCTATGGACTTTCATCTTGAGCCTTCTTCTTCCTGTGTGGGAGAAGATATACCAGCCGAGGTGGTACAAGCGACCAGGACGGCTGAGGACGAGGTTCCGAGGAGGATTACCACGGGACGAGGTGGACACCACTTGGCAGGCGCACCTGAAAGGCCTGCGAAATGAGAGGGTAGACATCTCATTTGGGCAGCAGAGAGCCACCTGTCTTACAGGACGACACGGAGCATGGTAAGCCTTTGTGTTTGCTTGTCACCTTCCATGTCCGATTGCCACTTCGTTTATCATATAAGATGCTAAATTATTTTCTTGATTAGAAATGCAGGAAGCCAGGAACATGAGGTCCTTCTTCGGCTACACGACCTTGATGGAGGCGTATGAGAAGTTAACCAAGGAGGAGAAGTCCCTCATTGGGAGAGGAGCCGTCAGAGAGTTGGTCCGGGCTTGGAGGTCGATCAGGGCGATGAAGATTCGGGCGAACCTTTGCCTAATTCGAGCTTTATTGAATCGTTAATGGGATACGACCTCGACCTTCCATATGCCTTTTGGGGAGATCAGAGTCACCTTGGAGGATAACGACATAATTTTTTTTTTGCCGTGCAGAGAGGAAAGCTTGGAGTGGCTGTCGGTGGCCATGAGGGTTGACTCGGAGGAGGCGAGACAACTGGTAGGTTGGAACCTTCCGGGAGGGGCGGCTGCTCTTCCCTGGTTGGCGCCGAGCTCTTACGTTAGAGACTACTTTGCGGGTAGGACTCCGACGAGAGTGAGGATAGGTGAAGAGATGGTGGCTTCTCCTCCTTTTAATACTGAGCAGAGGGCTCGGCTTTGGCCGTGGTGGTTCTTGTCTTCGATTTACTTCGAAGACAAGAGGGAGAGGTTATCAACGAAGCTTCTCTCTTTCCTTTCTTACTTGAGTAGCCTAGGTTGCTGGGACTAGGTTACTCCCAGCTTTCCGGTCCTCACTCGCTACATGAGGGCAATGGTTAGGCCGGAGCTAATTGAGAAGGGGACTTCTCCTGCTACAGTCGGTCCTGGACTCTTGCTGGAGGTATAAACCTTCCTTTTGTACCTTATTGAAAACTCAATTATCTTGTTTTGCATTGAAAGATCAATATTTTGACTTTGACGTTTGATACTGTTGTTAACTTTTTTGCAGGCGTGGGTGTACTCCTACTTTCCGGGCTTCGCGTCCAAGAGAGCGGAGCCTGAGCCGAGGCGTACTCAGTTGTGAGGGACTGGGTGCTGTGCCATAAGAAGAGTCAGCATTCTTCTTACGATGTTTGTAGGAGGGGCATGAATGCTCTTCAGCTAGAGCACGTAAGTACTTCTGACTGCTTTATTTTTTTTATTATTTTGGAGAAAGATCCTAAGGAACGTTCCTGGGCTGACTACCTGGACGCACCAGCTTTTGGGGCTGAGGTCTTAAGTCCTAGGAGCTCGAGCCGGTTGTTGCTGAGGACGCCCATGGGACCCGTGTGGTACTTGGGCGAGCGTTTGACTCGACAGTGCTCTCGTGAGGCTTTCACGATCCCCATCGATCCTTCAGGGTTTATGTTTAGGAGCCTTCTAACGCTGAGAGAGAGGCTGACCTGGCTAGCGTGAGTGAAGACGCCCTCCTTCTTCCTGGCGAGGATTACCCAGGGTTCGTTCGTCGGAGATCGGCGTAATGGCCGATCGTGGTAAGTATTGCTTGCTTCTTGTTATATTGAATTTTGAGAATTGATAAGTTGCTTGTTGATGAATCATTTGATCTTTTCAGGAGATCGAGGTGGCGGGCGTCGAGCCCCCAGCGTACCCCGAGGTGCTTGAGTACACGGACGCGGCTGGCTCCACGACGATTTGAGAGCTTCGTGAGTTTAGCGCGGCGGTGATTGATGCTGGCTTGGAGGAGTGGGAGCAACTCGTGAGGAGTGTGAGCTTCCAATTCATGACCAACGTTGTTGCAAAGGAATGCATTTGTTTTAACTTTGTTTTGTATTTAACAATAGGTGGCTTTGTCTCGGCATGTTGCATTGTGGAGGGTGGCCAACCAGTTGTGTGCTACAGTCGTTGAGGCACTCGCAGGTGGTTGGGACCGACGGGTAGGTACCTATCATTCCCTTTTTCATTTATTGCTGCATTTTGTATTTTTGAAATGAAATGATTGACTGAAATGAGGCATTTCTTTCGCAGAGAGCCTTGGAGCGTGAGCTGGTAGAGTCTCGGGCAGAGATAGTGGAGTCTCGAGAGGCGATTGCTCGTTTGCGGAGGGAGCTGATCGCGTGGGATGCCGAGATTTTCGCCCTCGAGGTTTTAGCTAGGCTAACTAGCGATCAGGATTAGCCGTCTTTTTTTGTTTGTAGACTTAGGGTTTTTTGAACATTGTTTTGAGTTCCGTTGTACATTTGGATTTGTTTTCGGGCAAGAGCCCCCAGTTTTGGATTTGATTTTATGGCGATAGCCCCAAGTCTTGTGTATATATTCCCTTTTTTACTGTGTTACGACGGCCTTAGTGCCTTTGCTCTTGGATTTCTTCTGTTCCTGCAGGTTAGCTTTAAGACAGGTTTGGTAGCTGACAATTTCTGCTGTCATGTTGCCAGAACTTACATAGAATTCACATAAAATACATGCAGTATATAGCAAATAATATACTCAAACATTTTACATGTGATATATCGGTAGCCTAAACTAACACGAAATGAGTGCTTGAATATGGAAAAATGCGAAAAATTGTATGAAAATGTAAAAACATGCCCGGCATTGGGGAGGGTTACCCCCTAAATAAGAAAAGAAATAAAATATATAAGTTTGGAAAAAATGGAAATGAGAATATTTTCCTAAAAAGAAAAGAAAATGAAAATGAAAATGAATAAGTATGCGTAATTGGCGAAAATGTCGATTATCGTCTAGAACACCGAACCTGGCTAGGATTAGGAAATCCAAAACCTTGGTAACTTCGCATAATTGCCGAACCCATATCCTATAGGAATAGGAAATCATAGACGAACACGAATTAGGAAAGTGCGCAAGCTGGAAATTCTGAGAAAGAGCTTGAGGAAGAGGCGCAGCAAGAGCTGCGACTCTTCGAAAGGGGGCAGCTTTCGCTGCGTCATTTCCCCGGCTGATTAGACCCCGGTTAGAATTAGAAAAAGACGAATAGTATATATAGCGAGCTCGGTTGAACCTTTTATTCATACAAACTTCTTCCAACAAACCGTCTCTCAAAAAAAAACTTCTAAGCTCAAAAAATCTTCTTGGAATTATAGATGCCTTTGAAAATCGTCTCAAGAAATGGGCAAATGAGTTTACTAATATGGAGAAACACAACATGGGTGCCTTCTGTTGGAGTAAGTGTCCTCCATAATAGTGCATTTATATAATAAATCTCATTTTGGAATATTCGTGGGATAACTAGTATATTGATAGTCCACGTCAGTTGATTAACGTAAATCAATAACGATCAGCTGACTAGAGTTAGACGTTATTGTCGTATTACGGCGGTGATCAACTGACCCCTTTCGGTCACACCTAAAGGATGAGACCCAAATAGAAAACTAATTATTTGTATAGGATACAGTTTAATTAGCCCTTTACATATATATTTGATATATGTTTGGTTACGAGAGTTATTTATTGAAAATTGAGTTAGGAACTCATTGAGGTAAAGTTTATTAGCCAATTATACGATAACTGACTGAATAAATGTATGTCTTATTTTTAATATGATTAAAGATGATTCAATTTATTAATTAATTGTTAACTCGTTAAATCAGTGGAGGTTTTGTTTATATTCGGAGGTATAGGTAATTAGTTAATTATATTTACAATAAGTTGTAACATAAATTAACTGAGCATTGTGGGACCCATTATATATTGATATAATGGTAATGTGTCACTTAAAAGTTAAGTGTATATATTTTACATCATATATTTGTTGTTTAATCAAATCAACATCTTAATTATATGAGATAATTATATATATGATTAACAAGTATTTGTGGGACAAATATTAAAAAATCAAAATGGACCCATTTTGTCCCAAGTGCACCGGTTTTAGGGTGAGCAAAAGGCAATGATTTGATTCCTTTTTGTCTTGCCAATAAAACACACTTTGTTCTTTTCTAAACTTGGTTTTTATCTTACCAAGTAGTAATGATTAAGCAGGCAAAGAAAAGAAACACTCAACCTCACCATCACTCATATGTGGCCGACACATGTGCTCATAAAATGAGCAAGTGTTGTTCATTTTATTCACTTGTGCAAAACATATTCAAAACCCAACATATCTGCACTGAAATTATTTAGAAAGACAAGCTAAACAATGAACATTTGAACTAAGGTCAGACACTTTGCAAATACTCTGTTTCTGTTTGAACTGATTGTTAAAGAACAAAGATAGGACCTTAACCAAAGCACAAAGCCAATGATTGAGGGTTGAACTTTGATCCCAGCACACAGCTAAGGACCCTAGCTCACTTCCAAGCACAAAGCAAAGGAAGTTGTCTCAAGCACACAGCCAAGAGATATAACAGAAACAAGGTTTCAGTTTTATGTTTTACTTCAAATCTGTCTTTCATTCATTAGGAAATGGCCTTATATAGGCAAGGAGATTACATCCTACTCGTTCAATACATCCTAGGGCCACAATTGGCTTGCAAAAGAAACAGAAATAATAGCTATATTGTTCAACATAAAGCAATAAAGTAGAAAAGCAGTTCTAATGGGACAAGCTGCCTTAATTGGGTTGTTTAGGTTGAAACTGGTGGAGGAGTGGACTTCTAAGCTTGATTCTTGAGCTCAACTGAAGTGGGATGGATGCCAAAGGTCCTGCTAAAAGGCCCTCGAGCTTGTTTGATCAAAATAGGAAAGTTTGATAGTGACATGTTAACTACTGCAAAAAGGACTGAAATTTGGATAGTTTGAAGTTGTCCCTAGACTAACTTTTTGTGTGTGCATTTCCTGGAAGAGAAGTCCTGGGCAAAGTTGTAGAGGACCTTCCCAAGGACTAAGGTTGATGGTTGGTTAGGCTTGTTTGAATGTGTGGGACCCCCATGGACCCTGTTTAGAAAGACTGTGATAGGCTGTTTTTGGCTGAGAGTTGTTCTTGTTGTGTTGGGTTTGTTTTGCTGTTGGCTGTGTGTTGTTGTGGCTTAGTCTTGGGAAGTGGATGGCTAGGCTTTGTTCTGGTTGGTGTGGTGTTATCTTAGCAGGCCTGAAGTGGTTGTTGCTTGGACTGAATAGGACATTGTCATAACTGGTCATGGTGTTGTCTGAATGGATGTTGTTGTCTTGAATGGTGTTGTTGTCTTGATGTTGAGTCTTGTCTTGAGCTTGTGTCTTTTCTTGGTCATATACTCCTGTTGCAACCTCCCTTTCTTGAAAAGGATTTGCCCTCAAATCTTCATCACCTTCATCATCTGATTCACCATGGTAGGGGCTTAGGTCTCCAACATTGAAAGTACCATGTACACCATAGCTTCCTGGTAGATCCACCTTGTAAGCATTTGTGCCTATCTTCTCCAATATCTCAAATGGTCCATCAACTCTTGGCATGAGTTTGTTTCTCCTCTTGTCTAGAAATCTCTCTTTTCTTAAATGCAACCATACAAGATCCCCTGCCTTGAACTCTCTTTTCTTAGGCCCTTTGGACCTAGCCTTGTACAACTCATTGGACCTTTCAATCTGCTTCTTGACTTGCTCATGAATATGTATCATTTGCTCAACTCTTTTCTTTGCATCATAGCTTGCTTTGCTTCCTTTGACTGGTGCTAGGTCTGTAGGCATGAGAGGATTAGTTCCATAAACTGTTTCAAAAGGACTTTTACCTGTGCTGCTGGAGGGAGCTCTGTTGAAGGCAAACTCAGCTTGTGCTAGCCTGAGGTCCCAATCTTTTAATGACTTAGAAACAATGCTCCTTAAGATCTTTCCTAGTGTCCTGTTAGTGACTTCTGTCTGCCCATCAGTTTGGGGATGGTGAGAAGTACTAAACAAGAGCCTGGTCTTCAATAGCTTCCACAAGGTTCTCCAGAAGTGACTCATGAACTTTGTGTCTCTATCTGAGACAATGCTTCTAGGGACCCCATGTAACTTGACAACCTCCCTAAAGTATAGTTCAGCTACCCCCAAAGCATCCTCAGTCTTCTTACAAGCAATGAAATGGGCCATCTTGCTGAACCTATCTACAACCACCATGATTGAATCTTTTCCCCTTTGAGTTCTAGGTAAGGCTACAATGAAGTCCATACTGAGGTCTTCCCATGGCTTGTTTGGTACTGGAAGTGGTGTGTAAGGGCCTGCTTGAAAGTGTGCCTTGGCTAGTTGACAAGACCTGCATCTCTTGAGGGCATCTTGCACATCACTGAGCATCTTAGGCCAGTAGAACTGATCTTGCAATATGTCATAGGTCTTCTGCACCCCAAAGTGACCAGCAAGGCCATTGGAGTGAACCTCTTTGACCAGTAGTCCCCTATAAGGTCCTTTAGGCACACATAGTTTGTTTCCATAGAACAAGTAGCCTTCCTGAGCTGTGTACTTGCTCCCTTTCTTGACTTGTCCTTCCTGATACACCTCCCATTCATGTTTGAAGTCTGGGTCTTCTTGATAGAGCTCTTTCATAAATTCAAACCCCAACACCCTTTGTTCCATGAAGGTCAACATCACAGATCTTCTAGACAATGCATCAGCTACAACATTGTTCTTACCCTCTATGTATTTGCTGGAGAATGAAAAGGATTGCAAGAATTATACCCATTTGGCATGCCTGGCGTTGAGTTTGTGCTGTCCATTGATGTATTTGAGAGCCTCATGATCAGAATGAAGCACAAAAGGCTTAGGCTTCAAGTAGTGTCCCCAGTGGTTCAATGCTCTCACAATGGCATAGAATTCTTTGTCATATGTGGAGTAATTAAGCTTGGCTCCATTTAGCTTCTCACTGAAGTATGCAACTGGTTTCTTCTCTTGAGTAAGCACAACTCCTATGCCAAGGCCACTGGCATCACACTCTACCTCAAAGAGTTTGTTAAAATCTGGTAGAACCAATATTGGAGATTTACATAATAGCTCCTTGATCAGATTGAAGGACCTTTCAGCCTTCTCATTCCACTTGAACTCTCCCTTCTTCATGCACTCAGTAATAGGGGCCATGATTGAACTAAACCCTTGTATGAACCTCCTATAGAAAGATGCTAACCCATGAAAACTTCTAACATCAGTAACAGTTTGAGGAAGGGGCCATTCCTTGATTGCTTGCACCTTCTCAGGATCAACTGCTACTCCTTTCTTAGAGATGATGAACCCAAGGAAGTAAACCTCAGGCTGCATGAAGGTGCACTTCTCTAGTTTGCCATACAACTTGTTCTCTCTTAAGACCTCAAACAACAACTTCAGATGCTGCAAATGTTCTCCCCTAGTTGAACTGTAAATAAGAATGTCATCAAAGTAAACCACCACACACTTGCCTAAGTAGGGCCTTAGGACCTCTGTCATCAACCTCATGAAGGTACTAGGGGCATTAGACAACCCAAAAGGCATCACCAACCATTCATAGAGCCCATGTTTAGTCTTGAAAGCTGTCTTCCATTCATCCCCTGCTCTTATCCTCACTTGGTGATAGCCCTGCCTTAGATCAATCTTAGTGAATACTTGAGCCCCACTTAACTCATCCAGAATATCATTAAGTCTAGGTATGGGGAACCTATACTTGATGGTAATGTTGTTGATGGCTCTACTGTCAATGCACATATGCCAAGTCCCATCCTTCTTTGGCACAAGCAAGGCTGGTACAGCACAAGGGCTGAGGGATTCTCTGACATAGCCCTTGTTGAGCAGCTCACCTACTTGAAGTTGGAGCTCTTGTGTAGCCTTAGGATCACTCCTGTAAGCTGGCTTGTTGGGTAGGATAGCTCCAGGCACTAGGTCAATGTGGTGTTCTATTCCTCTAAGTGGTGGCAGTCCACTAGGGAGCTCAGTAGGAAAGACATCACCATAACTTTCTAGGATAGACTTGACCTCTTCAGGGATATCAATGATGCTCATCCCAGTCTCCTTGGCAAGTAATATGTATACAGGTTGTAGCTCACTTAACTCTTGTACTAGTTCTGATTCACTTATCAGCATGACTTCCTTGGAAGCCTCACTCATGGGGTTTGGGTTGATCTTTAAAGCAGGTGGTAGAGGTGCCAGGGTGATTTTCTTCTTCCCATACTTAAAAGTGTAGGTGTTGTCCCTCCCATGGTGTATGGCATCCCTATCAAACTCCCATGGTCTCCCAAGCAAAAGGTGACATGCATCCATAGGTAGAACATCACAAAGACTCTCATCCACATACCCTTTACCAATTGAGAAAGGCACAACACATTGTTTATCCACCTTGATCTCAGCCCCTTTGTTTAGCCATCTGAGTTTGTAAGGTAGGGGTGGTCCTTGGTGGGTAGGGCTAGCTTGTCTATCAGTGTTTTGGAGGCCACATTAGTGCAGCTTCCACCATCAATAATGAGGTTACATACTCTACCCTTGATGGTACATCTGGTCCTAAAGATCTGGTGTCTTTGATCCTCTTCCAAAGGTTGGGGTTGAGTATGCATTACCCTCCATGTTACCAAACTTAACCCTGCATCAGGCTCTATCAACTCCTCACTAGCCTCTACCTCAGGCTCTTCCATCTCATCATCACAGACCAACACTTCATCATCTCCCCAATGGATTACTTCTAGGGTACTCAGAGCCCTTTTAGATGGACATTCTCTAGCAAAATGTCCATACCCTTGACATTGAAAGCACTTTTTGAGAGGAGTAGTCTTCCTTTGGCCTGCCTCAATAGCCTTGCTTTTATCAGGGTTGAAAGGGGTCTTAATAGGAACCACAGGTTCTCCTATCTTGACTCCTACAAAGGGTTTGAAGGTGGGGGTTCTAGCAGGTGTTTTAGAAGCACTGGCCTTTCCCTTCCCCAATTTTTCTACCTTAAAGACAAGTTGACAGCTTCCTCAAAGGAGTATATATTTTGTAGCCTAACTTTGCTAGCTATCCTTTCATCCAACCCTTCTAAGAACCTTGCTATCTTTTGTTCAGATTTCTCAACAACCTCACATTGCAATGTAAGTTGTTCAAAGTCTCTTAGGTAGGACTCTACAGGTCTTTGGTCTTGCTTTAGGTGAGTAAGTTTAATGAACATGTCCTGAGTGTAGTCCCTAGAGACAAACTTAGCCTCATTTTCTTTTTCAGTTTGAGCCATGACTTTACAGGTTCTTTCCCTTCCCTAACCCTCAAGGTTTTCATGTTTTCATACCACAGTGAGGCATAGCCTTTTAGTTTCATGATAGCAACCTTAAAAGCCTTTCTATCAGTGTATCCTTTAAACTCAAAGACTCTTTCTACAGACCTTAGCCAATCTAGGAAATCATCAGGGTTCAAGCTACCTAGAAAGTCAGGGATCTCTACCTTTATGTCTTTGTCTTGGTGTCTGAGAAGACTGTGATCTGAGCCATCTGAATCTGACATTTCAAACTGATCTACAGGTTGTCTCCTCCTTCCTCCACCTTGTGGGAAAGGTGCTCCTCTTCCTCGACCTCTGCCTCCCCTTGTATCATTGTTCTGTTGGCCCTCAAGGAGTTCATTGACAGATCTAGAGACCTCCATTACAGTTCTGACAAGACCTTGAACTGTGTTTTCAAGACCTGTGATTCTCTCTTCACTCATGGTTGTATTTTGTGTTTTTAATGTAGTTAGGTAGATGAACTCACAAACCAAAGCTCTGATAACCAATTTGCACTGAAATTATTTAGAAAGACAAGCTAAACAATGACAATTTGAACTAAGGACAGACACTTTGCAAATACTCTGTTTCTGTTTGAACTGATTGTTAAAGAACAAAGATAGAACCTTAACCAAAGCACAAAGCCAATGATTGAGGGTTGAACTTTGATCCCAGCACACAGCTAAGGACCCAAGCTCACTTCCAAGCACAAAGCAAAGGAAGTTGTCTCAAGCACACAGCCAAGAGATGTAACAGAAACAAGGTTTCAGTTTTATGTTTTACTTCAAATCTGTCTTTCATTCATTAGGAAATGGCCTTATATAGGCAAGGAGATTACATCCTACTCGTTCAATACATCCTAGGGCCACAATTGGCTTGCAAAAGAAACAGAAATAACAGCTATATTGTTCAGCATAAAGCAATAAAGTAGAAAAGCAATTCTAATGGGACAAGCTGCCTTAATTGGGTTTTTTAGGTTGAAACTGGTGCAGGAGTGGACTTCTAAGCTTGATTCTTGAGCTCAACTGAAGTGAGATGGATGCCAAAGGTCCTGCTAAAAGGCCCTTGAGCTTGTTTGATCAAAATAGGAAAGTTTGATAGTGACATGTTAACTACTGCAAAAAGGACTGAAATTTGGATAGTTTGAAGTTGTCCCTAGACTAACTTTTTGTGTGTGCATTTCCTGGAAGAGAAGTCCTGGGCAAAGTTGTAGAGGACCTTCCCAAGGACTAAGGTTGATGGTTGGTTAGGCTTGTTTGAATGTGTGGGACCCCCATGGACCCTGTTTAGAAAGACTGTGATAGGCTGTTTTTGGCTGAGAGTTGTTTTTGTTGTGTTGGGTTTGTTTTGCTGTTGGCTGTGTGTTGTTGTGGCTTAGTCTTGGGAAGTGGAATGCTAGGCTTTGTTCTGGTTGGTGTGGTGTTGTCTTAGCAGGCCTGAAGTGGTTGTTGCTTGGACTGAATAGGACATTATCATAACTGGTCATGGTGTTGTCTGAATGGATGTTGTTGTCTTGAATGGTGTTGTTGTCTTGATGTTGAGTCTTGTCTTGAGCTTGTGTCTTGTCTTGGTCATATACTCCTGTTGCAACCTCCCTTTCTTGAAAAGGATTTGCCCTCAAATCTTCATCACCTTCATCATCTGATTCACCATGGTAGGGGTTCAGGTCTCCCACATTGAAAGTACCATGTACACCATAGCTTCCTGGTAGATCCACTTTGTAAGCATTTGTGCCTATCTTCTCCAATATCTCAAATGGTCCATCAGCTCTTGGCATGAGCTTGTTTCTCCTCTTGTCTGGAAATCTCTCTTTTCTTTAATGCAACCATACAAGATCCCCTGCCTTGAACTCCCTTGCTTTCTTAGGCCCTTTGGACCTAGCCTTGTACAACTCATTGGACCTTTCAATCTGCTTCTTGACTTGCTCATGAATCTGTATCATTTGCTCAACTCTTTTCTTTGCATCATAGCTTGCTTTGCTTCCTTTGACTGGTGCTAGGTTTGTAGGCATGAGAGGATTAGTTCCATAAACTGTTTCAAAAGGACTTTTACCTGTGCTGCTGGAGGGAGCTCTGTTGAAGGCAAACTCGGCTTGTGCTAGCCTGAGGTCCCAATCTTTTAATGACTTAGAAACAATGCTCCTTAAGATCTTTCCTAGTGTCCTGTTAGTGACTTCTGTCTGCCCATCAGTTTGGGGATGGTGAGAAGTACTAAACAAGAGCCTGGTCTTCAATAGCTTCCACAAGGTTCTCCAGAAGTGACTCATGAACTTTGTGTCTTTATCTGAGACAATGCTTCTAGGGACCCCATGTAACTTGACAACCTCCCTAAAGTATAGTTCAGCTACCCCCAAAGCATCCTCAGTCTTCTTACAAGCAATGAAATGGGCCATCTTGCTGAACCTATCTACAACCACCATGATTGAATCTTTTCCCCTTTGAGTTCTAGGTAAGGCTACAATGAAGTCCATACTGAGGTCTTCCCATGGCTTGTTTGGTACTGGAAGAGGTGTGTAAGGGCCTGCTTGAAAGTGTGCCTTAGCTAGTTGACAAGACCTATATCTCTTGAGGGCATCTTGCACATCACTGAGCATCTTAGGCCAATAGAACTGATCTTGCAATATATCATAGGTCTTCTGCACCCCAAAGTGACCATCAAGGCCATTGGAGTGAACCTCTTTGACCAATAGTCCCCTATAAGGTCCCTTAGGCACACATAGTTTGTTTCCATAGAACAAGTATCCTTCTTGAGCTGTGTACTTGCTCCCTTTCTTGACTTGTCCTTCCTGATACACCTCTCATTCATGTTTGAAGTCTGGGTCTTCTTGATAGAGCTCTTTCATAAATTCAAACCCCAACACCCTTTGTTCCATGAAGGTCAACATTACAGACCTTCTAGACAATGCATCAGCTACAACATTGTTCTTACCCTCTATGTATTTGCTGGAGAATGAGAAGGATTGCAAGAATTCTACCCATTTGGCATGCCTGGGGTTGAGTTGGTGCTGTCCATTGATGTATTTTAGAGCCTCATGATCAGAATGAAGCACAAAAGGCTTAGGCTTCAAGTAGTGTCCCCAGTGGTTCAATGCTCTCACAATGGCATAGAATTCTTTGTCATATGTGGAGTAATTAAGCTTGGCTCCATTTAGCTTCTCACTGAAGTATGCAACTGGTTTCTTCTCTTGAGTAAGCACAACTCCTATGCCAAGGCCACTGGCATCACACTCTACCTCAAAGAGTTTGTTAAAATCTGGTAGAACCAATATTGGAGATTTACATAATAGCTCCTTGATCAGATTAAAGGACCTTTCAGCCTTCTCATTCCACTTGAACTCTCCCTTCTTCATGCACTCAGTAATAGGGGCCATGATTGAACTAAACCCTTGTATGAACCTCCTATAGAAAGATGCTAACCCATGAAAACTTCTAACATCAGTAACAGTTTGAGGAAGGGCCATTCCTTGATTGCTTGCACCTTCTCAGGAT
>JAIUZE010018102.1:0-21731 GCA_022085475.1 Heliosperma pusillum
AGGTTATATGTTAGTTATTTGTATTCATAACATGAAAAGCATATCCTATATGTTAAAGTGTTGTATTTTCCATATACATCTCTTTTATGTTATTCATGTTTTATTAAACTCGACATTTCGTGGCTGGGAGAACTCGGAGTTACTCCCACTGACTGTGGCTTCCGTGTTTATATTTAATGCGGTTGGCAGGTTTGTGATGCATACTTGGGTACATTGACGAGCTAGCGAGCGAAGTATTTACCTTGGACCTATATCCGGTTCTTAGGATTGTATATTATTATACACTCTTTTATTTCCGTATTTATACGGGAGATATGTCTCCCGTTTTGGATATTCCTTATGTATAATATTATTTCCTTTTTGTTATGAACCTTTTTATTTATGACACCTTTGTTATGATGAATATATTTAATAGTAGGTTCCGGTTTTAAAATTTACCGATTTTCACTAAAGTGAACCTATTAGAAACGTATTCTCATCTTTTATTTATTTAAATTATTTGTTTTAATTTTCCGCAAATTTGAGGGTGTCACATAATATATGTAGTTTGCCAAATGTCAAGATCAAGCATACTCCTCTATAGATTCATTCCATGCCTACCTTGTACAAGACTTCCCCATGTATGCAAAATTCAATGAATATTGAATCATTATCTTTTGAAAGCTCTAAGTTTGGGAAATGTAACATGATAGCATAGCAAACAAGCAAGCAAAGCATGAAAAGCATTCAATTGTGTTCAAAATTTAAAAATCTTCTCTCTAAAATCTTCTCTTTCTTATTCAAAATTTGAAAAATATAACTAAAATGCAAAAATGGGAAAATGCAATCCCTCCCCCAAGCTAAACATCACATTGTCCTCAATGTGAGCACAAAAACCAAATATGCAATAAGATGCTTAATGGGAAGAAAGGAAAAAATGAAAGAAGAATGAAGCATACTAGTCAGCGCGGATTCCCCCAAGCTAGACTTTTGGACTCGACAAGGAAGGTCTTCAGAGATTCTTCAAAAACTCTTTCATCTGCAAAAGAAATCTAACAAAACAACGTAAAAGGGAAAATGCAAAAAGGGAAAACACGGGTTGCCTCCCGAGAAGCGCTTGTTTAACGTCTTGCTCGATGAATTTTTCTATAAAATCATTGGGTCTGTAATGGACGCTCCGTATAGACAATATCTAAACATCCGATGATAGAATTGCTATAGTAGAGTTTCAGTCTGTGTCCATTAACTTTGAATTTCTCACCATTGCTAGTCATGAGTTCCACATAGCCGTACTTGCTCACATATGTGACCGTGAATGGTCCAGACCATCGTGATCGAAGTTTTCCCGGAAAGATTTTCAGACGGTAGTTGAAAAGAAGTACTTGGTCACCGACATTAAATTCTTTCTTAATTATCCTCTTGTCGTGCCAACGCTTCGTTTTCTCTTTGTAAATCCTAGAATTCTCATAAACTTGCAAACGAAATTCTTCTAGTTCATTGAGTTGCAAAAGTCTTTTATCAGCGCTAAGCTTAGTGTCTAGGTTAAGTTCTTTGATAGCCCAGTAAGCTTTATATTCTAACTCGACAGGAAGATGACAGGCCTTTCCATAAACCAATCGATAAGGAGATGTTCCAATCGGGGTTTTGAAAGCTGTGCGATAAGCCCACAAGGTGTCATCGAGCTTATTACTCCAATCAGTTCTAGACCTTGAGACTACTTTCTGAAGAATCGTTTTCAACTCTCTATTTGAGACTTCTACTTGACCGCTGGTCTGAGGATGGTAGGCTAATCCTCGTCTCTGATACACACCATATTTAGCAAGCAGAGTGTCTAACTGTTTCTCTCCAAAATGAGTTCCTCGATCACTAATCACGGCTCTGGGTACACCAAAACGTGGAAAGATGATCTTCTTAAATAGTCGTATCACAGCTCTAGCATCATTAGTGGGAGTGGCAATGGCTTCTACCCACTTGGAAACATAGTCAACAGCGACTAGAATATAACGATTTCTGTTAGAAGAAGGGAATGGTCCTTGATAGTCAATACCCCAGACATCGAATATTTCAACTTCTAATATGCCGTTTTGAGGCATCTCATGTCTCTTGGATATTTGACCCATTCGTTGACAAGCGTCACAAGCCATAACAAAATCTTTTGAATCTTTAAACATCGTGGGCCAGAAAAACCCGGATTGTAAGACTTTGGCTACGGTTTTGGACGGACCATGATGACCACCATAAGCAGATGAGTGGCATCCTTCTAAAACTCCTTTAACTTCCCATTGGGGAATACATCGTCTATGAAGACCATCAGAACACTGCTTGAAAAGATAAGGGTCATCCCAAACGAAGAATTTTGCATCATGCAAAAATCGTTTCCTTTGGTTATAAGAAAGGTCAGAAGGTAGCTGTCGACTGACAAGAAAATTGGCCATATCAGCATACGATGGAGAAGAGTCAGTAATTGCCATTAATGAATCATCAGCAAACGAATCATTAATTGGTGTTGGCAATCCTATTTCAGTTACTCTTATCCTTGAAAGATGGTCAGCGACTACATTTTCTGCTCCTTTCTTATCCCGGATCTCTAGATCAAACTCTTGAAGGAGTAAGATCCATCAGATAAGTCGAGGTTTTGCCTCTTTCTTTGAAAGCAGATATTTCAAAGCAGCGTGATCAGTGTAAACAATGACTTTCGATCCTATAAGGTAAGAACGAAATTTGTCTAAGGCATAGACAATGGCAAGAAGTTCTTTTTCAGTAGTGGCATAGTTGATTTGGGCAGGATCTAATGTTTTACTAGCATAATAAATAGCATGAAGGAACTTTTCCTTTCTTTTCCCCAAAACAACTCCAATGGCGTAATCACTCGCATCGCACATAAGCTCAAATGGAAGATTCCAATCAGGTGACTGGATTATAGGTGCGGTGATTAGAGCGCGTTTGATTTTGTTGAATGCCTCAAGGCATTCCTTCGTGAAATTAAAAGGCGCATCCTTAAAAAGGAGCTCAGTCAGGGGCTTGGCTATTTTAGAAAAATCTTTAATAAACCGTCGGTAGAAACCGGCGTGGCCAAGGAAACTCCTGATTCCTTTTACATTAGCAGGTGGTGGCAGTTGTTCAATAACTTGGATCTTAGCTCGATCCACTTCAATACCTCTTTCAGAAATGATGTGTCCTAAAACTACACCTTCGTTTACCATGAAGTGACACTTTTCCCAGTTGAGAACAAGGTCGACTTCTTCACAGCGTTTTAGAACTTTCGACAGATTTGTCAAACAATTATCGAAGGAAATGCCATAGACGCTAAAGTCGTCCATGAATACCTCCATGATAGTCTCAACAAAATCGTAAAAGATACTTGTCATGCAGCACTGGAAAGTGGCAGGTGCATTACACAAGCCAAATGGCATTCGGCGGTAAGCAAAAGTGCCATAGGGACATGTGAAGGTGGTTTTCTCTTGGTCCTCAGGGTGGATAGGAATTTGGAAAAATCCTGAGTAACCATCTAGATAACAGAAATATTTGTGGAAAGCTAACCTCTCTAGCATTTGATCAATGAAGGGTAGAGGATAGTGATCTTTTCGAGTTGATTGATTCAACTTCCTTGTGGGGATGAGTTCATTCTTCTCATTCTTGACTACTGTTGTTCCTCCTTTCTTGGGAACAACTTGGACAGGGCTAACCCATTTTGAGTCAGAAATTGCATAGATTATGCCAGCATCTAGCAATTTCATAACTTCAGCTTTAACTACTTCTTGCATGTTTGGGTTAAGACGGCGTTGAACTTGAACACAAGGTCTTTGGCCATCTTCTAAGTTAATTCTATGCATGCAAAAGTCGGGGCTTATGCCTGTGAGGTCTTCAAGTTTATACCCTATTGCCTTTTTATGTTTTCTCAAAACAATCAATAGTGAGTTTAATTGATTTTCATCTAGGAGAGCACTCACTATGACCAGGCAATATTCAGATTCATCTAAAAAAGCATATTTTAGATTTGAGGGAAGAGGTTTAAGTTCAGGTTTATGCACTTCTGCCTTGGCAGCAGCATCAATTAAGCTTATGAACTCCTCAACTTCTTCAGACGGTATCTCTTTACCAGTCAAGTCCCTTTCCAGCTCACTGATCTAAAAATTATTGTTCTCAGAGATATCCTCTAACAATAAAATTGCTTCTAAAGGATCCTCAATTATTGATGAATACAGAGATTCATCAATGATTGAGTCGACAATGTCAAGAAAACAGCAAGGTTCTTCAAGCATAGGGCTCTTCATTGCACTGTTTAAGTTGTAGGTGACTTTATCATCACCTACTTCTAATGTCAATTTTCCATTCTTGACATCGATTACTGCTCCCGCAGTGTGTAGAAATGGCCTTCCTAGAATGATAGGGATTTGCGAATCTTCTGCCATATCTAACACTATAAAATCGACCGGAATGAAAAACTTTCCTACTCTAACAGGTACATCTTCTAAAACTCCCATAGGTTGTTTTAGAGAACGATCTGCCATTTGCAGGGTGATACTTGTGCATTTCAGAATTCCCATATTCAATTTTTTCGCAAATGGAATAGGGCATAACGCTTAAACTAGCACCTAGATCGCATAAAGCTTTATCAATAGTGTAGGTGCCTATAGTGCAAGGTATAGAGAAACTAAGAGGATCCTTTAACTTAGAAGGGGACTTATTTTGCAATAATGCACTGCATTCAGCGGTGAATGCGATGATTTCAACATCATCTAGAGTCCTCTTCTTTGTTAGAATATCCTTCATGAATTTCGTGTAAGAAGGGATTTGAGTGATTAATTCAGTGAAGGGAACCGTTACTTGGAGGTTTTTGACAACTTCCATGAATTTACCGAATTTGGTTTCCTTATGATTTCTCCTCAAACGTTGGGGAAATGGAACTTGAATTTTGATGGGTTCCTTTTCAAGTTCATCCTTCTGTTCACGTTTTTCTTCCGCTTCCTTAGCGGTGGATGGTTGGGTTTCTTTTTGGCTTTCTACTTGTGAAGGCTCAACTGTTGGTTCTTTGGGTTGCTGAGGTTCCGTGTAAGTGGTACCACTCCTAAGGGTGATAGCATTTGCGGTGTCCCTCGGTTGCTCACCATGAGATGGGAGTTGGCCTTGTTTTCTTTGGGTAATAGAGGTAGCCAATTGGGCCATTTGAGTTTCAAGCATTTTGATGGCAGCATCTTTAGCTTGATCACTCTTTTGAAATTGAGCAAACATTGAATCCTGTTTTTGAACAACTTGCAGAAGCATGGATTCAATTTTGCTCAAACTTGAGTCATTTGGTTGGCCTTGAATTTGAGGTGGTTGGTGTTGAGGTTGATTTTGGTATGGTTGATTGAAGTTAGGTTGGAATGAAGGTCTCTGGTTTTGAAAACCAGGTGGATTGTAAGGCTTTTGTTGGTGTGGTATGAATGGTTGTTGAGTTTGTTGGTGGGGATTTTGAACGTTGGTACTTTTGTAGGACAAAAACGGGTGGTTTTTTGTGTTTTCGTTATAGAAGTTTGAGAAAGCGTTGCCTTGCCTATATCCTTGATAGGCATTGACTTGCTCTATTGAACTTCTACATTCTTGAAAACTATGCCCTCCAATCCCACATGTCTCACATACCACTACGTGGTTAGTGACGTTGATATGTTCCTTGGATTGGGAAGAGCTTCCTACTTGTTGCTGCAGAAGGGCTAATTGGGCTTCCAGGAGTGCTACTTTACTCGAATCATCCTGCTTGGCTTTGAGCGGCATAGCACGCGAGTTGCTATACTGAGAATCGTGAATTGCCATTGACTCGATAGTCGCACTAGCTATCTCTACATCGATTTGATCGAAACGACCATTGTTAGCGGAGTCGAGGATACGACGAGATTCGCCACAACAACCGTTGTAGAATATGATAGCCAGGAACCATGAATCAAGGCCATGATGAGGGCATTCTCTTTGTAATTCTTTGTACCTTTCCCATGCCTCATAAAGACTTTCGTCGCCTCTCTGACGGAATCCAGTAATTTGACTTCGTAAGAGTGCGGTTCGTTCTGGTGGGAAGTACTTTTGATAGAAAGCGAGAGCTAGACCATCCCAGTCGACTATTCCTAAGGCAACTCGGTCAAGACTATTGATCCAGAGTTTTGCCTTTCCTCTTAAAGAGAAGGGAAAGAGCATTTCCCTAATCTGTTCTTGGGATACTCCAGTTTGTGTAATCGTGGAGCAATAGTCAAAGAAGTTTTGGATATGAAGGTTGGGATCTTCTGTGGCATTGCCTCCAAATTGATTTCTTTCTATTAAATTGATGAAGGCAGGTTTGATTTCGAAGTTTTGAGCTGTAATTTGAGGTGTAGCGATACCCTTTGGAAGTGTATCTGCAGTGGGTTTAGAATGGTCGGAAAGTCGAACCATTTTTGTTTGTGAAGATGAAGATGGAATGTTGGTTGAAAGTTGATTGAATTTTTGAAATGTAGATGAAAATGGATCTTCTTCTCCTTCAAGATTAGGTAAGATATCCGAGTATTTCTCACGAATACGATCTAAACTTGAAATGTTAGAAGCTTTTGAAATTTCGTTGAATAGCTTTAATTTCCTACGCAAAGTTCTTTCTAGTTCAGGATCTAAAGGAATAGGGGTCCCTAGTCTAGAAGATCTGGGCATAAGATAGAAAAGCTAAGATGAAAAGTCAAGAGAGGTCTAAAGGATTTTGAGTTTCTAAAGACTAGATAAAACTAATCGTGATTAAAATCACAATAAAAAGGAAAACTAAACCGTGCTCCCCGGCAACGGCGCCAAAATTTGATCGTGACTGTCGCAAGCCCGAAACAAAGATAAATTACCCAGACTAGGCTAATAACAAATTAATGTAATTAGGGAAGTAGGGGTCGATCCTCAGGGAGATGGTGTTTCCTATGGATTGTGAATCGTCTCACAATTGAGTTTTATCTAATGATTTTCTGGGTTTTGGATTTTTGCGATGTCTAAACTAACGAAAGGCATAAATAAGAACAAAATAAAAACAAACTAGAATGAAAACAATAAAGCAAATGATAAATTAACACTAATGAGAAGCATCTAGGGAAGTAGGTTCATACATGTAGATTGACATATTAATGAAATTGGATTTAGGATATGCAAGCAATTCATTGAGCGTTCGTAAGAATGGTGTGTTCATTACAATCATAGATCAGATGGTCTAGCAGGCTTTTAGTGCGATTTACTAGGTCTTAATCCACTATGTCACGCTTTGTCTATTCAATTCCTGTATATCTACCTTGGAAAAGAATTCCACACTAGTCAAAGATTGTGATCAAGAATCGTCAACTATTGTTAAAGTCCAAACATGCATAGACACAATGTTTTAAAAGCACAATTTCCTTTATCCAATTATCATATTTTAATCAATCTAACATGGCTACCCTACACCCTAGAAAGGTGACTACTCACTCATGGTTATGTTGATATTAACAATGAAAGTTAAGATAAGCATATTTAGTTGATTTTGACAATAATTTAGACTCTCTATGTGGCGATAATAACGACGCTATATGACAATCTAAGAAATGAAACTATGATTATAACAGCATGAAAATGAATCTAATGATATGAATAGAAAATGACAATCAAATGGAAAGCAATAAAGAACAATAAGCAAAGGATAAATTAGGAATACCTAGGTGACGATCAACGATGAAAGTGATAACAATAATAGAAATCCCTCGCATAGAAATACCGTACTTTGAATTACAACTCTTGAACCCAACTAGTAGATACAAAGATTGAAATTCTTATTGAACTAAACTAATGTTTTGATATGAAATGGACAGAAATAAATTAAAACAAAAGACAAAAGAAGAAGATAGACTAAACTAGGAAGACTAAACTAAAAAGAAAACTAATAAGAAGATTGTATGAAATATAGGATTAGATTGTGTAAGATAGTGTGTGAGAGTGTGTGAGGCTAGAGCATCTATTTATAGTATTAGGGTTTCGTGGAGAAGAGGTCGGGCGATAAATACATAGGTCAAAAATAGGATGAAGGAGCCGCAATGCACGAAGCAGCACAAATACCCGATCGGGTACACACTTACCCAATCGGGTAAGTCGTCTTCTGGAAACTCTTGACTAACGCTTCATCTTCCTTCGCTTTGACTTGACTTACAACATCCCCCTTGACTTATACAATCGGGTTTGTTGCTTGGATTTGATGTAAAGCGATGAATTCTCCCGTCTAATTGATTGGTCTTCCGACAACTACGAAACCGTCTTTGCTTCTTCTCTCTCTTAAGTTAGTGAATTTCTCGAAATGCCTTACACATGGTCAAGCTTTCTTCTTTGAATCGTTAGGGTTCTAGGCAAATGCTCGGGAATATAGAAAAAGGGCGTAGAAACGTCACTTTCCCTACAAAACAAGTTAGAACATATGAATTCGCCTAGAAGATGATATTAAGTCATAAAATGGCTTAACAAAGCACAAATGACATACAAAACCGAGCTAAACTGGGGGTTAAAATCATACAAATATTCACTTATCACTCCCTCCCTCAAAACTCCCACAAATCAATAATGCTCAAAAATGGTAAATCTAAATGAATTAAAGGAAACCGATTTAATTAAATATTTAATTGTAATGAAATTCAATTTAAATAACGATAATTTAATCGATTTCTATGCAAATTACTCGATTACTAAAAATCGTCAAAGATTTAGAAGTATTTACAAATAGTGGTTCTTGGGGGACTCCACGAAATTCGAATTTCTCTTGAGCTTAACAAAAGGGAGTCACTTTGAGGTATAGAGCCTCGACTACCCCGACAAACGCACCCTCGTATATGGTAGAGCTTTATCCTTTGTTCATTGACTTTGAACTTTTGCCCGTCCTTGGTCGACAATCCAAAGTCCCAGTACTTGCCAACCTCGGTGATCACAAAGGGACCCGACCACCGGGATTTGAGCTTTCCCGGAAAGAGTTTGAATCTTAAATTGAAGAGAAGAATTTTATCTAGGCATTGGAGGTTTCTCTTCAAGATCTTATTGTCATGAATTTGTTTTGTCTTTTCCTTGTAGGACCGGGCATTTTCGTAGGATTGAAGTCTAATCTCCTCATGTTCTTGAATTTGGAGCAACCGTTTTTCACCGCTCAGTTTTTGGTCAAGATTGAGCTCCTTGATATTAAGTTCAATAGGCAAGTGGCATGCCTTACCATAGACCAACTTGTAGGGCAACATTCCAATCTAAGCTTTGAATGCCATCCTATATGCCCACAAAGTATCATCGTGCTTGGAACTCCAATCCTTCCTATGCTTGCAAACTACCTTTTCCAAGATATACTTGATCTCTCTATTGGATATCTCTGAAAGTTACTTAAACTCAATATTAGACATTTCTAATATCATTATACAATTAGTTTACCCATTAAACTAATGGATCTTATGCATGCATAACTAAAATACAAAGATAAGAAGAAACTTTTCCTTACATTGATCTTATAACAAATTTGGGCACAAAATAGGACTCCTTCTTACCTTGTTCTTGAGCTTATAAGTTGAGGATGAACTCTAGTTTAAATAGTAGAAACTCTCCTCTTGATTGCACCCAAGACTATCCCTTAATACCAATAATAATTTTACTATAAATATTATTAGTAACCTTAAAATGAAAATCTAATTCTAATAATATTACTACAATAGTAATGAATATGAAGATATTAGATTCTTAGAACAAAATACTCATAAACTCTTTTATGAGAAATTCTAGTGAGATAAGGAGATTTTTGCATGAATGATTTATTGTTGTGCAAAATGAGAACTTATTCTCATAGGGTTATGGGGGGTGGGGTGCCGGCATGCATGTCTTGGGAGAGCCCCAAGCATGCTCACATTTTGTTCTTATCAAAATCTTAGGCCAAGGGCTAGGCATATAGGTATTATGATGATGTTTTTAACAATTAAAATAATCATATTTACCTTAATCAAGCCCAAAAATACCACACCCACATAAAATGGACTCCATTTTATCTTTGTAATTTTGTCACTTGTAATGTGGTATGTCATGTACCAAGTCACATGTCATTAGGATAAATAAATGTATATTTAACAAATTAAATATCATTTCACATTATATAACAAGACAAATAGTAATTCATAATTACATATATATAAAATGGGTCACATTAAGTCCAATTGATATAATCTACAACTGTTTGTAATTATAATCAACTAATCATTCTTATCTCAAATTGTTTCATAAACAATAATGCATTCTTAGTAATATAACAACTAAATTACTAAAATGAATCTTATTTAATCATATTACAATAAGATATATTTCTCACTTATATATACTTGATTCAATTTAAGGGATTAATTAATTTGTATCGGTATACAATTAATTAATTTACATGATTAGGGGATTGTCCTTTAGGTGTGACCTCAAGGGATCAACTGATCACCACCGTCATACGACAGTAACGTCAAACTCAATTGAGCCAATCATTACCGATTTATGTTAACCTGTTGACTATAATATTCATCATCCCTTTGTATCTTATTATTGATATTTAATTATGTGATCGCACTATTGTTGAGGACATTTACTCCAACAATCTCCCACTTGTCCGAGACAAGTGTGCGTCACCAATTCTCTTGTCCTATTACAATCTCCCACGCAATGCAAGGTGTCTTGCAGGTCGTACTTGCATATGATCATATCAAGAGTGGTTTCCTCGATCTGGAGAGTAACTGTCTGACCGGAATTATCTACCATAGATACCTTCCGACCGTGGCCACGCATTTTCAGCTTACTCCTCCTCGAGTGGCTTTGAGATTTAAAAACAACCCTGGCAAGGGGTGGAAAATTCCTATCGCACTATTCCCTTTGCATAGCCACAGCTCATCATGACCCAAAAGATGCTCATTTGACCCCAGTTACGAAGGTCGTAGAGCATAAATCAAAGTCACTCTGAAACTGTGCCACCTTAGGCGAACAGTCTTTAGCCAAAGAATTGACTCGAAAGAATACTAGTAGCTCTTGCCACGACCAGGCTACAAGAATTGCCAGAATTCTATAAGCGGTCACTGCCCGACAAATTGTCCCTTACACTCTGTCTATGTGATCGACTTGTCATCCCTTATGACCCTATGACACTTGAACTTGCCATCAATCGCACCACAATCTAGTCACTTCGAGATGTCACCTCATATAAGTGACTATGGGCCAATGCTATGTTAATACAGTCTACTTTAATGGGGTTCAAAATTATCTCTACAACCCATTTGGATTTAACAAAGCACAAGACGAGTTTTTAGAAACTCAAACGATAAATGTGATTAACATATATGAACAATCAACACAATGTTTTTGCTTCATATCATATAATCTAAATTTTATTTCGACCATGACATTTCATGACGATCTTATTAAATGCAATAAAAGCTTGGGTAGTGAATATACCATATATTCTTTTATTCCAACCTTGTTAATTGCTTTTCCTTCCATCCAACGTTATTCCTAATAACATGAATTCATCAATGTACATGTCTAGATCTCTATCTAGTGTTGGGCTCTTTAACTTGAAAGATGCTCCCACTCGTTATCATGATAACTGATAGGTATTTAGGTGAAAAGATCTACCATTAGTTCCTTTTAAACCACCTTATCCTCATCATAATGTACTAGATCTCTATTTGTAGAATTTATAATAATTGACTCTTCAATCATCCTTTTAGTTATTCGCTTCTTATATAACAAAGGTACGCCTAGGATTTCTACAAATCCTTATAAGTTTGGAAATTTGGGTTTGTGTAACCTTTACCACATTACCAAATTTTCTCTACCAAATACAAGAATGAATCCCTAGTTCTCCTTGAGAACCCTATGGATTTTCTAGTAGGCTATCCAATGACACTCACGTGGATTGTTTGTTTTAGGCTTGTCATGCTCCCACCATACAATTCATATAGGTATGTGCATGTAATGGCATACATGATTGGTCTCATGTGATCAACAACTCTTAGGTTAAGTGGATGACTATGACCCTTTCATAGTGATCTCACTTTTATCAACATAAACAACCTATTTATCTTGTTGAATAGATTAAGGATCTTATCGATATAAGATACCTTTTAAATGCCAAGCTAAAATCTTCTATTCCACAATAGATCTTGATTTTAGTATACATGTTGCCCTCTTTCATCCAACATTAAAATCCAACCACTCCTTTCAAAAAAAAAATAATAATAATAATATGAATATGTCACTCGTAATGAGTGAAACGTCATTCACGTGGAAAACAATTTCTCCCACTGAACTTCATGTCTTTACATGATAACTTAAACTCCCACTTAACTTCATGTCTATACATGACTTTTCGACAATTTGAGTGAAACCCTTCTTCTATCTTATAATAGAAAAGATCATCATAACCTCTAGGTAGATACATACAATAGGCTTGTGTCATGTACACATCCTATTCCAAATCCCTATTTGGATATGTAGTTTTGATGTGTATCTTGTACACACCTATTATGAGGTATTTCATTGATGACTTGGATATAAGAATAGTTACTCATTAACTTAGCTTTTGAAGACATCTACATGTCTATCCATGCAACTACAATTGGACAACTCCAAATAAAACATTTTCTTTGCATAGATTCCATATAGTTTCATAAGTCTCTTTTAGAAAATCGAAATTCAAAATTTCTAGGTACTTCCACTTCATAGATCATAATCTTATTATATCAAGAACAATTTCTTTTGGTCTCGTCACTAGTCTAAGGATTCACCTAAGAACGCTTTCTTTTGGTCTCCTTAATAGTCTTGAGTCTGACCTAAGAATATTTTCTTTTGGTTTACTCACTAGTTCCTAACTAGGTTTTCGTTGTGGCTTATTTTCTCCCACTCTATCTTTAGAAAATACAACTATTTTCCATAAAGATAGCCTTATGAGCCACAAACAAATTTGTAATCATACTCGTGAGGGAGGTAGAAGTATCACGACATGACCTTAAGTGATCTACTAAAGATTTCATTGTAAAGACATCGAATCTTAGCTTTGAGATAGACTAGTTCTATAAGCTAAAGAGGTGTACTCATATTGATGTCAATTACAATCTTTATAAGTGGTGAGGCCAATTGGTTTGGTAGACTCCCTACTTTGAGTTCAATAACTCAATTTTGACTTAGCAATTGATCTTTCAAGGTGAGAATCGAATTCTTAGCCTTTTATTATAATGATCCAATTACCATAATACTAATATGATCAATTTGAGTCGATACTATTTATGTTATTAGTGCAAGTAGAGTATGATGATATGTTTTTAGAACTAAAAGTTTCAACAAACTGAATAACTTGGGTTGAAAACCAAGTCACTAAATCCAATTACAACCAATGTCAATAAAAGGAATTGAACAAATTTCCATGTCAAACAAGGAAATTATAAAAGTTCTAAAAACAATGTCTCAAAATACATCCCAAAATTTTGATAATTCAAAATGAGACCAAGCTTCCATAGGTCTTCAATCATGGGTAGCTACCTTAGCTTCCCTTGAAGAACTTTCTTAGGCTTGCTTGTCTTTGCCTTTATCCTTGCTAGGATGCCCTAATTACAATTAAATAGGGTAAGAGTCACAACTTGTATCTATATACCAAAGTTGAGATCATAACATAAACGATAGGGATAAATTACCAACTGAAACATCTTTCCAGTTTTGATATCTCCTAGATATTTAGTGCAATTTCCCTACCAATGCCCTATGTCATTACAATAATGACACTTGTCCTCGGTTGAGGGACCCTTTTTTTAGGTTTGGGTGAGCTATTCTCAACAGCTTTTCCCTTTCCTTTGAAGGTTGAGGGCTTTTCCCCTTTACTATCACCTTTCTAGAACTTCCCTTTGCTTCTTTTAATATGGAACATATTCTTGGATTTGCTAACATTTAGCCCATGTCTCTCTCGGCTTACACGAGCATCTTGTGCATTTCATGAAGAGAGGTTTTTTTTATGCATATTGTAGTTTACCCTAAACTTCATATATGCTTTGATTTTCCCAAAGGAATGTTAGACTCGGTCGATAACGAGTTGTTCGGGAATGGTCACCCCTTGCAATTTAAGAGTCTCAACATGCTCAATCACTTTGCGTATATGAGGGCTAACTTTTGGTCCTCTTTTAGGTTCATGTTGAATAATGTGGAAGCCGTCTTATATTGTAAGATCCTAGGAGCTTGTGAAAAAACATGGTCACAAGCTTGGCATAGATCTCATAGGCCGTGCTCATCTTATGGCACTCCCTTAAAGATCGGCCTCCAACGAGAAGATCAAAACGTTTTTGATCGCGGCGGACTCTTTGTGGCTAGCCTCATAGGCTCGCCTTGCGTGGCGGTTGACCTTTCATTAGGTGCGGTGGGAGAGGCCTTGGCAAGGTAACGAAACTTGTCGTCACCCGCCGCGGCCAAACGGAGTTGCATATCCCAATTGGTAAAATTAGCGCCATTCTTTTCTAACTTGCATCGATCCATGAAGGATCGAAGCCATGAGACATTCGTGATAATTGGAGCATAGGTGGTGGTGGATGAATTAGCATTTGCCATTGCGAATAAACAATATTAACTACAAATTTTAAAGACATAAAGGAAATGTTAACATTTATCATTTTAAATACTTGTAAACATTTTAAACAAGTTTTAACATTTAAATAGTGACCTCTACCCAACTATTATAAATGATTCCGAGATCCAAATTCATATCAACTTGGGCACGGTAAGCCGATTCATCCCTCATTAACATAATTCGGTGGATTAACTCTTTAATCGATTCTACATTAGAACTCTCAGTCGATAATATTACATTAATATTTATCTTAAGCCCGGAACACATGCGGCTACGGTCGCGAATACTTCCGTTGAGCTCAATCCAAATTTCGAAATAATAACATTTATTACCCCACTTACCCAATGTAACAAGTTTAGCACCCCGGTGAGCCGAGCCTACTTCCTTGCGAAATTGGGATTCATGGGTTCTACATTTGGTAAGGCTTGATCTCAATTATTTATTATGAGAGGTCATGTCAATTTATAATCTATCATGTTAAAGTGAACTAAATCGATGATTATTTTAATTGACACGGTCGAATACTCGATAAATATGCATGTCATGTTATGGCGATTTGGCAATGCATGCAAACAAATTAAATAAAAATGCAATCATAAAAATAAAACTCCTAGTATGGCCTTTCCTAAAATAGGAAATCATATATTCTATTACAAATTCGGAAACCAACTTCTTTGGTCCCTTGAACTTCATAAGCACGCCTCCCAAGGTCACCGTCTCTCTCGGAACTCCTTTCTGAATGGCACCGTCTTTGGGAAACTCCGGTTTTACAATTAGTTACAAAATATATAATAAAATTACAATAATTTCCTATTATACATTTGTAAAATAAAATAATACAATAAAAGTGATTCGAGATCACATTAAAGTACAACCGAATCAATATTCCCTTACATTTCGGGCAATATCGATTAAAACTAAGGCCATACTAAGATAAAATTACATAATTCCAAATTACATAAACTAAAATATGACATTCATAAATTGAAAATATAACATTCATAAATAAAAATGCAGCATTATAATATGTATAAAACATGCTCATGTTAAATGCCAAATCGCTCTATTTAACGGTTTATATCGAATATAACCCGGTTTTATGGAAATGCGTGATAATAACATTTTTAAAATCAGCAAACAATACTTAAATCATATTTAAGTCCAAGTTAATTATCCCAACTCATTTAGGCTTCAAAAATTAGTCATCACACAATTTTTGACAATAATTCAACTTGTTGTTATATAATTGCTCATATTAGACTTTTAAAATCATATTTTAATCAAATAAATCCAAATTTAATTACAATATTTTCAAAATTTGAATTTTAAATTTTTTGTACATTCTGGAACATTTCCATGAGACTGATAATGTCAAAAATCATGGTTAAAAATTTCGAATCGGTTTTTGAGAAAAATGGTTGTGCTTTATCGGTTTTATCAAATAAAATACATAAAGCATGCAAACATTAATCATATTAAATTTTCATATTTATATCTGAAATGTGGGACATTTAAGAAACCAGGAATAATTTTCTCATGACATGAAATTTAATTTAGCTATATTTGCTAAATTAGTCACTATTTATGCCATTTTTACATTAAAAATTCATAAATCATGCTAGACAAATCACATCTTTTTGAAATTTTCCAGTCTATTAGGAAAACATGCATGTGACAACATATTAAAATTTTATGGTCAGATTCAAAGCGGAAATATTTTTAACCATTTGACCTTTATTTATTTCATTTTATCATATAAAAATCATAAATCACACGAAATAAGTCCACCTCACACGAAATTTCACATACAGTAAATAACATGCATGTGTGATATTGTGTAAACATTTCAAGGTCAGAAGATAAGTCTAACTATTTTTAGCATTTTAAACATCATTTTACTCATTAAAATGTAATAAAAATACTAAAAATCATATTTGAGCACTATTAATTTTCATAAATCATCAAAATGACCTAAAATCATATTAGGACCAGAATATATTGACATGCAAATAACGTTGTGATTTTATCTTATAAAACACAAATTACTAGTTTTCTTTAAGTTACCATAACTCGAAAAACCTAAAAATCGATTATGCATGCAACAACCAAGGCTCTTGATACCGCTTGAAAGTTACTTAAACTCAATATTAGACATTTCTAATATCATTATACAATTAGTTTACCCATTAAACTAATGGATCTTATGCATGTATAACTAAAATACAAAGATAAGAAGAAACTTTTCCTTACATTGATCTTATAACAAATTTGGGCACAAAATAGGACTCCTTCTTACCTTGTTCTTGAGCTTATAAGTTGAGGATGAACTCCTAGTTTCAATAGTAGAAACTCTCCTCTTGATTGCACACAAGACTATCCCTTAATACCAATAATAATTTTACTAGAAATATTATTAGTAACCTTAAAATGAAAATCTAATTCTAATAATATTACTACAATAGTAATGAATATGAAGATATTAGATTCTTAGAACAAAATACTCATAAACTCTTTTATGAGAAATTCTAGTGAGATAAGGAGATTTTTGCATGAATGATTTATTGTTGTGCAAAATGAAAACTTATTCTCATAGGGTTATGGGGGATGGGGTGCCGGCATGCATGTCTTCGGAGAGCCCCAAGCATGCTCACATTTTGTTCTTATCAAAATCTTAGGCCAAGGGCTAGGCATATAGGTATTATGATGATGTTTTTAACAATTAAAATAACCATATTTACCTTAATCAAGCCCAAAAACGGCACACCCACATAAAATGGACTCCATTTTATCTTTGTAATTTTGTCACTTGTAATGTGGTATGTCATGTACCAAGTCACAGGTCATTAGGATAAATAAATGTATATTTAACAAATTAAATATCATTTCACATTATATAACAAGACAAATAGTAATTCATAATTACATATATATAAAATGGGTCACATTAAGTCCAATTGATATAATCTACAACTCTTTGTAATTATAATCAACTAATCATTCTTATCTCAAATTGTTTCTTAAACAATAATGCATTCTTAGTAATACAACAATTAAATTACTAAAATGAATCTTATTTAATCATATTACAATAAGATATATTTCTCACTTATATATACTTGGTTCAATTTAAGGGATTAATTAATCTGTATCGCTATACAATTAATTAATTTACATGATTAGGGGATTGTCCTTTAGGTGTGACCTCAAGGGATCAACTGATCACTACCGTCATACGACAGTAACGTCAAACTCAATTGAGCCAATCATTACCGATTTATGTTGACCAGTTGACTATAATATTCATCATCCCTTTGTATTCTTATTATAGAGATTTAATTATGTGATCGCACTATTGTTGAGGACATTTACTCCAACAATCTCCACTTGCCCACTACATTGGGGATGGTACTCAAAACCGGTACGGTGATGAAAACCGTACTTTAGAATAACAGAGTCAAGTCTTTTCTCATGAAAATGATTTCCCCGATCACTTGATAGAGCCCTTGGTACTCCAAATCTCGAAAAAGATGATCTTTTTGAGGAGGTTGATGACAACCTTGGCGTCATTTGTAGAGGAATCCACCGCGTAAATCCATTTAGACACATAGTCTATGGCCACAAGGATGTATCTATTACCCTTTGAAGAGATGAAGGGACCTTGATAATCTATCCCCCACACATCGAATATCTCAACCTCAAGTATTCCCATTTGAGGCATTTCATTTCTCCACAAGGTTCGTTGGCATACATCACAACATTGAACAAAATGCTTGACGTCTTAAACCATGGAAGGCCAAAAGAACCCGGATTGGAGTATCTTTTAAACGGTCTTGTTTGCTCCATGGTGCCCTCCATATGGAGATGAGTGACACCCTCTCACTATCTCTTCACACTCCCATTGAGGCACACACGTTCGGAACATACCATCACCACATTATTTGAATAGCAAGGGGTCATCTCAAAAATACCTTTTCACTTCAAATAAGAATCTCTTCTTTTGATTGTGGTTCATGTCCGGTGGAAGGACACCACCAAAAATGTAATTTGCAAAGTCCGCAAACCAACGTGTTTGGTTTTGAAGAGTCTCCCTTATGGCGAAAAGGAAGTCATCTGAAAAGGAATCGTTGATGGGCATATCATCCTTGCTTCCCTTAAACCATAGCCGTGATAAGTGATCCGCGACCGCATTCTTCGCACCCTTTTGTCTCAAATCTCTAAGTCAAATTCTTGCAGAAGAACGATCCACCGAATGAGGCGGGGTTTGGCTTCCTTCTTGGCAAGTAATTATATAAGGGCGGCATGGTCCGTGTACACTATCACCTTACAACCTACCAAGTATAAGCGGATTTTGTCAATAGCGTAGACAATAGCAATAAATGCTTTCTCCGTTGTTGCATAATTTATTTGTGCATCACCAAGGGTCTTGCTTCAATAGTATATGGCATGCAAAGCTTTGTCTTTCATTTGGCCAAGAACCGCGCCAACGGCATAGTCACTAGCGTCACACATAACTTCAAATGGCAAATCCTAATCCGAGGATTGAATGATGGGAGCCGAGATAAGAGCATTCTTGATTATATCAAATGCCTTAAGACAGTCATTAGTAAAGAGGCCAGGAAAGGGGTATCCTTGAGGACGAGTTGTGTAAGTGGTTTAGCAATTTATGAGAAGTCCTTGATAAACCGGCGGTAAAAACCGGCATGACCAAAGAACTTTTAACCCCTTTGAGATTTGAAGGTGGGGGCAATTGCTCAATCACTTCCACTTTATCTCGATACCCTTTTCCGATATAAAATGACAAAGGACTACCCCTTTATTTACCATAAAGTGGAACTTCTCCCAATTTAACACAAGACTCACATCTTCACACTTTTGCAAAACTAAATCCAAATTGTGCAAGCACACATCAAAGTCTTTCCCATACACACTAAAATCATCAATAAAAACGCCCATGATGGATTCAATATAGTCATAAAAGATGCGCATCATGCATCTTTGAAATGTTGCTGGTGCATTGCAAAGGCCAAACGACATTCTCCTATAGCCAGATGCGCCATAAGGGCATGTGAAGGTGGTCTTAGATTTGTCAATTGGATCGATTGGGACGTGAAAAAATCCCGAATAGCCAACAAGGTAGCAAAAGTACTTGTTGGAGGCAGGTCTCTCAAGTAGTTGGTCAATGAAGGGGAGAGGGAAGTTGTCTTTCCTAGTTGAGGAATTCAACCTCCTATAGTCCATACACATTCTCCACCCCGTTACCACCTTAGTAGGCACCAATTCATTATTATCATTTTTAACTACCGTTGTGCCACTTTTCTTTAGCACCACTTGCACGAGGCTAACCCAATCGGAATAGGAGATTGGGTAGATGATTCTGGCGTCAAGTAGTTTCATAACCTCACTTTTGACGATTTCTTGTAGGGTGGGGTTAAGTCTCCTTTGTGGTTGCCTTTTAGGTTGGTGGTCATCTTCCATAAGAGTTCTATGCACGCACAATTCGGGACTAATTCCCTTCAAATTATCGAAGCTATAGCCTATAGCTTTCTCCTGTTTTTGCATCACACACAACAAGGCATCTAATTGTACATAATCAAGATGGGCATTCACAATCACGGGTTTGCATTTGGAATCATTAAGATAAGCATACATTAATTTTTAGGGAATGGGTTTAAGAGAAGGAGTTTGTCCCTCAACCGCACAAGTAGTTTGGATGATAGACTCAAGTCTTAATAGTTGCTCCTCATCAAGCTCCCTTCCTTCCAAAGTTTCTTCATGTAAGTCAAATTCAAACCCATGTAGATTTCCCATGACATCCCTTGATTCTAATGTCAATATTTCTTCCAAAGGGTCTTTCATCAAGAAGTTAGGTGTAACTTCTTCAACAAAAGCATCGATAATGTCAATCATGTAAGATCATCCTCCAAGATTTGGAGACTTCGTAGCACTTTGCAAGTTGAATGTGATCTTTTCATCTCCCACCTCAAGAGTTAATTTCCCATGTTTCACATTAACAACCGCCCCGGCGGTGTGCAAGAATGGTCTCCCAAGAATGATAGGGATTTGAGAATCCTCCGCCATATCAAAAACTATGAAATCCACCGGAATGAAAATTTTTCCAATTCTAACCGAGACATACTCCAAGACACCCAAAGGTTGATTTGTAGATTGATACCCCATTTGAAGTATGATGTTGGTGCATTTGAGGTCTCCCATACCAAGCTTTTCACATAAGGAATAAGGCATCCCACTCACACTTGCTCCCAAGTCACACAAGGCTTTATCAATTTGTGTGGAGCCGATAGTGCATGGGATAGAGAATCTACCCGGATCTTTTAAGTTTGGAGGAGTGGGGTTTTGTAGAAAGGCACTACATCCTCTGGTGAATGCCACGATTTTAACTCCATTCAATGACTTCTTTCTTGTGAGGATATCTTTCATGAATTTTGCATAGGCGGGGATTTGAGTGATTAGATCGGTAAATGGTATGGAAACTTCCAAGTTTTTGACAATGTCCATGAACTTTCCAAGTTTCTTGTCTAACTTGATCTTCGCATGTCTACTAGGAAAAGGAAGCCTTATCACTATAGGCTCCTCAACCTTATTGCTTTTTGTTTCCTCCACATTCTTCTTTTCATTGACAAGTTGATCACTTGATGAACTCTCCTCTTCCTTGTCATCCGACTCAATGACTTCATTTTCAACCAATACCTCATCTACCACTTTCTCCCCCTCACCATTATCGTCTTCACTTGGCATCTTGGGACCCTTATAACGCTTTCCACACCTCTGTGACACCCTCAAATTTTCGGAAAGAAAAAAAAATAATTTAACTAAATAAAAGATGATAATACATAACGAAGGTGTATTAAATACAAAGGTTCAACAAAAAGGAAATAATATTATACAAAAGAAATATCCAAAACGGGAGACATATTTCCCGTATAAATACGTAAATAAAAGAGTGTATAATAATATACAATCCTAAGAACCGAATATAGGTCCAAGGTAAATACTTCGCTCGCTAACTCGTCAATGTACCCAAGTATGCATCACAAACCTGCCAACCGCATTAAATATAAACACGGAAGCCACAGTCATTGGGGAGTAACTCCGAGTTCTCCCAGCCACGAAATGTCGAGTTTAATAAAAAAAT
>JAIUZE010018103.1:0-31271 GCA_022085475.1 Heliosperma pusillum
TTATTATTATTATTATTATTATTATTATTATTATTATATATTATTATTATTATTATTATTATTATTATTATTATTATTATTATTATTATTATTATTATTATTATTATTATTATTATTATTATTATTATTATTATTATTATTATTATTATTATTATTATTATTACTATTAATCATTAGTAATAATAATATTATATTAATATAATCTAATAATAATAATCAAATAAGATATAAAAAAAATATTATAGTAATATAATAAAAAAAATATAATATTAATATGAATGATAACATTATTAATTATAGTAATAAATATATAAAATTAAGTAACTAAAAAATAAATATGATAAGTATAATATAATAATATAATAATATAAACAATAATATAAAATATAAAATATAATTAATAATAATAATAATTAATAGCATAATAATATAGTTCATTATTAATAATAATATTATATTAATATTATTTAATAATAATCTAATCAGATGTATAAAAAAATAAAACAATAATATAAGAATACTAATATAAATGATAACATTATTAATAACAATATAATATAGTAATAAATATATTAACAATAGTAACAAAAAAATATATAAATAATATAAATAGTAATAAAGTAAATATAATTAATAATAATAATAGGCCTAATAATAATATATTAATACATTATAATAATAATAATAATTATTATTATTATTATTATTACTATTATTAATAATAATAATTATAATAATAAATATTTCCATTAACCGTAATAATATAATTAAATAAATATATTAAACATAAATATAATAATATAAAGAATAATTATAACGCTAATATAATAAAAATAAAATAATTTTTTAAAAATATAAATATAATAATAATAACAATATTAAATGAATTAACTTAATAATAACAATGATAAGAATAATAATCATAATAATGCTGAAATAAAAGTAATCTGAACTGAACTGAACTGAACTGAACTTAATTGAGCTGAACTGAACTGAACTGAACTTAATAGAGCTGAACTGAACTGAACTGAACTGAATAGAGCTGAACTGAACTGAACTGAACTTAATGAAGCTGAACTGAACTTATAGGAACTGAAATTAAGTCCAAAAGAACAGGGTCTAAGGCCCTGTTCTTTTGGACTTAAACTCAGCCCCTTTAAGTTCAGTTCAGCTCCTATAAGTTCAGTTCAGCTCCTATAAGTTCAGTTCAGTTCAGTTCAGCTCCTATAAGTTCAGTTCAGCTTCTATAAGTTCAGTTCAGCTCCTATAAGTTCAGTTCAGTTCAGCTCAGCTCCTATAAGTTCAGTTCAGTTCAGCTCCTATAAGTTCAGTTCAGTTCAGTTCAGCTCTTATAAGTTCAGTTCAGAAAAATTCAATTCTTACAAATTAAGTTCAGAAAAGTTATACGAAATATATTATTTATGAAAACCGATATAAAAACATTTGACATTAATTAGTGGAATGACATTTGGTCAATTGAAAAAAAAGGTGGGTGTTAAAAAATATGTCCCGAATGTCACAAAAGTATCAAATGTCTATTATTGTTTTATACATTCACACTCCATAATTTTATAAGGATGCATACTCTTGGAATACCTATTATACAACATGACGTGAATATTCAAGGAACAGTAGATTTGGGCATGTTTGATGATAAGCGGAAAAAAACCATGTTAAAGGTACGAAACAAGATAGTAAAAAACATTTGGCGAGGCAATAGATTCGTTGTTACGAGTGATAGTGAAGATAAAGAAGAAAGTGATGAGGAAGATGATGATATGGAAATAGATGGTTAGAAAACGATTTAATATGTGATTTATTTTTTTTATCGTAATGTAAACGTAGTAATCTATTTGAACAAACCAATGTACATAAATCGAAATTATGTTATTATCTTACCTTATGTTTTAGAGTATACTTTTTTTATGACAGTCTTTTCCAAAAGATAAAGATACAGATAAAGATGATGTCAACGTAGTAATCTATTTGAACAAACCAATGTATATAAATTGGAATTATGTTATTATCTTACCTTATGTAATAAAGTCCAGTTTAGTAAATTTTAGATTCTATAAATTCTATTTAATTAAGTAAAATTAAGTTCAGAAAAGTTGAGATCCTATAAGTTTAGTTCAGTTCAGTTCAGCTCCTATAAGTTCAGTTCAGCTCTTATAAGTTCAGTTCAGTTCAGCTCTTATAAGTTCAGTTCAGTTCAGCTCCTATAAGTTCAGTTCAGCTCCTATAAGTTCAGTTTAGTTCAGTTCAGCTCCAATAAGTTCAGTTCAGCTCCTATAAGTTCAGTTCAGCTCCTATAAGTTCAGTTCAGTTCAGTTCAGCTCCTATTCAGTCCAAAAGAACAGGGCCTAAGTCATACATGTATCATTTATAATAAGTATAGTGTTTTTTGTAAATTACCACCTATTGAGTCCAATTTTTTACGTTTTACCACCTATTGAGTCCATTTTTTCATATTACCACCTACTTTTAACCTAAACCCTCACAACTAACACCTAAATTACGTTTTCATGACGGTCTTTCTTATTTTTCGTCTCGCTTACATTTTATCGTCAATCGGTTATTTCTTATGACCAAACTACCCCTCATAACACCCACTCACTCACTCACCCCCTTCCCTCCTCTAATTCATTACACTCACTCATTCTTTTCCCTAAATCAATTAAATCCTAATTGACTTACACTAGAACCCTAGAAATTGATTTCTGGGTTTTATCGTCATTGGTAATCTGAGAACCCACCATACTCATCAATTTCTCCATCTTCGTCATCCTCTGCAGAATCCACCATAGCCAACATATTGTAAGGTAAGTATTAATTATGTAATTGTTTAATTGATTAGGTAACTCGTGTATACTTGATTATCCCCAAATATTATTATTCATAAACCCTAATTAATTAATTCCTATTGTAGGATGTTTTCTTCTTATAATGTTGATGTGAGATACTATCATGGGGTAAGTTCGATACCGACACTAAAGGAAACATGAGGGACCTGACAAAAAGAAAATTCAGACTGTAAGTTGCAATGACATCATTCAAATTTGATATCAGCAATTATTGCAGTGCGAAATAATTGATCAAGATAGGAGTTTAGGGTTTAGGGTTCATCAACTTCAGGGTTCATCAATTTTCTGACAAAAAATTATATACCTGGGTTAGGCTGAAGAAATAATTGATGAACCCTAATAGTGTTGTTGATGAATGAGTTTGAATATGAATGATTTCAGGTTTGATTTGGGAATTAGAGGGGAGGGTGGGTTATAAGGGGTGAGTGAGTGAGTGCTTGTAAATGAGGGGTAATTTGGTCATAAGAAATAACCGATTGACGATAAAATGTAAGCGAGACGAAAAATAAGAAAGACTGTCATGAAAACGTAATTTAGGTGTTAATTGCGAGGGTTTAGGTTAAAAGTAGGTGGTAATATGAAAAAATGGACTCAATAGGTGGTAAAACGTAAAAAATTGGACTCAATAGGTGGTATTTTACAAAAAAACACTATACTTTTCTATATGACATATATGATAAGATGTAAAATTAATAAATTATTAGACACATTTAATACTCCATCTCTTAATACTATTACTTTCATAACAGAAAGGTAAATGAACGAGACACTCTAAAATGAAAAATGGTAAACAAATGATCGGGGGGGTATATCATACCTTGAACTTTTTAAATTTCTACATTATGCATGATAAAATATTACATCTAGGCCTGTGCATGATAAAATATTAAACTTTTAATTTAAGAAATTATTTAAATAAGCTTTTACAAAACACTTTTACTTTAAGATTTTATTTAAATAAGCAACAAGAATGAATTATTATCTAAATGTGAATTCTTATCTTAAATGTCTACAAGATATAATCTCATGCAAATTCTACTAATTTTCTTTTACGTTTAATTGTTTCTTTCCAAGAGTTATATAGCTTTATTAGAATTTGAAACCATCTTAACTATTACGTTCATAATGTATTGCATATATAGTGGATTTTGTTTTAAATCAAATACGACTTTCGATTTTTCGTCTCGCGAACTACTTTAAACTATAATACGGAGTATAATTCTATCTCTTCTTAAAATATTAAGATTGTTATAGTGAAACTTATTGTGTGGATGTCCATAAGTCATAAGTATTATGCATGTCTTTAAATCTAGGATATTTCTACACTTGTCCTTCTATTTTCCGAGGACATAACTCTCATTTTTCATAAAAAGTTACTTTTATTTATAAAAATTACAGAGTATATTTTATTTTTAGTCTTAAAACTTCAAAAGTTTATTTTTATAAGTTAATGGTTATAGGATATGAAAAAGACATTAACGTAGACCCGTGCGTCGCACGGGCATGAAATCTAGTATATATATAAAAGAGGCTTTTTTCGAGCAATTCTATTGGTCAACATCATCTTTTTCAATTTTTGGAAAGTATATTTTAAGATCTTCCAAAATTAAGAAAAAGATACTATGTAATATTTTTAATATCACAACTATTATTTACGTAAGAAAAAATTGATTATCAATCTGACAAAAAAATTATAATGCATAACATTTCGAAACTTATATATTTGGATTCTTAACGAAAAATGCTTTCATTAGAGTACAAATTTTGTATTTTTTACTACCATATCATTTATAAGAACATATAACTATAACCTAAGTATATGAAAATTAAATAAATGACTTTTAAAATATTTTTTATTATTCTAATATTAGTACAATGGTTTAGTAGTATTCAAGAAATAATTAATTTATAGAAAAATATGATGTAGTACTTAATATGTTATTTGTCCCACATTGAAAAATAACGTATGTGTGGTGAATTTACTACATATAAAAAAAAAAATTGTCCCACATCGAAAATTTACCTTAAGATATGGCGATCCTATGATTATATTATAAATAGGAGTCATAATTGAAACTTATGTATCCACCCAAAATCGTTTAAGTTTCTTAAGTATTGTCTTAGAGATCTCTTACAAGTTTGTATTATTATCTTTACCATAGTGAAATTTACATCATAAAAAATTAGTTTAGGAAAGTTTCATAAATAATACTTTGGATATAAAAAATTAAGTGGATAATTTTTTAATTATTATATAAAATAAAAATAATAGAAATATATATTTTATAGAAAAAGATGGTGTACTACTTAATATATTATTTTCCTCACATTGAAAAATATTATAGATGTGGTAAACATATTACGTATAAATCGTAGAATTATCCCACATCGAAAAAATAACATAAAGTGGCTAATCCTATAATTATAAATAGGTGTCGTCCTTAAACCTTAGGTATTAACCCAATTTTTTTCGAATTTCTTAAAAATTGTCTTAGAGATCTTTTAAAAGTTTGTAGACGTGATAAATATACTATGTATAAATAGTAAAATTGTCCCACATCGTAAAATTAACATAAGGTGGGCGATCCTATAATTATATATATGAATCATCCTTTGACCTTATATATCAAAGTAAAATCTCCTATAATTATATATAGGTAATCATCCTTTGACCTTATATATCAAAGTGAAATCTTTTAAGTCTCTTAAGTATTGTCTTAGAAATCTCTTAAAAGTTTGTGTATTATTATCTCCACAATTGTTAAATTTACATCATCAAAAATTAATTTAGAAAAGTATTATTAAAAAAATTTAAGTATCATTACAAAAATTATGAAGATAATATAGTTACATTCGTGGTAAAAAAAACCTCGAAAGTATAGAAACTCATACTATTTATTTGCACATACTTGGTGTAATTTTTAGTATATTATTTGTCCCACATTGAAAAATAATGTAGGTATGGTGAATATATTACTTATATAGTAGAATTATCCCACATCAAAAAATTATCATAAGGTGGGTGATCTTATGATTACAAATAGGAATCATATTTGGAAATAAAGTTTCAACCCAAAATCTTTTGAGCCTCTTACATATTGTCTTAAAGAGCTCTTAAAAGTTTTTATTATAATCTAAATTATAGTTAAATTTACATCATTTAAAATTAATTTAGAAAATTATCATAAATAATAATTTTAATGATGAATTATTTAATGTGTTATTTGAAAAACAATGTAGCTATGGTGACGGGTGAATATATACTATGTATAAATAGTAAAATTGTCCCACATTAAAAAATTATCATAAAGTGGAGTGATCATAAATATGATCATCTTTTTTATATTGTTAATAAAAGACTTTTAAAATATAATAAGTGACCTTTAAAATATTCTTTTATTATTCTAATATAGAAAAAGATGGTGGTACTATTTAGTTTTTTATTAGTCCCACATCGAAGAATTACGTATGTATGGTGAATATATTACATATAAATAGTAAATTGTCCCACATCATATGGTGATTATATGATTATAAATAGTAGTCATCCTTGAACTTAGGTATAAACCCGCAATTTTTTAAGTCTCTTAAGTATTATGTTGAAGAGTTCTAAAAATTTGTATTATAATCGTCACAATAGTGAAATTTACATTATTAAAAATTAATTTAGAAAAGTATCATAAATAATAATTCTGATGATAAAATACTTAATGTGTTATTAGTTTCACATTGAAAAATAATGTATTTGTGATAAATATATATACTAAGTGTAAATTATAAAACTATCCTATGTCGGAATATATCATGAGGTGGAGTGATAAAAAATATGATTATAAATTAGAGTCATTTTAGTCTCTTAAGTATTGTCTTAATGAACTCTTAAAAGTTTGTATTTTATCTCCACAATAATGAAATTTAAACCATCTTACTTAATTTAGGAAATTTAGGAAAGTATTATATAAGTAATAATCTTGATGGTGTACTACTTAATAAGTTATTTATCCCACATTGAAATATAATACAAGTATGGTAAATATGCTACGTATAAATTGTATAATTGTCTCACATCGTAAAATTATCCTAAGGTGGGGTGATCCTATAATTATAAATAGAATTAGAACTTAGATATCAACCCAAATCTTTTGAGTCTCTTAGATATTGTCTTAGAGAGCTCTTAAAAGTTTGTATCCACATTAGTGAAACCTACATCATCAAAAATGAACTTAGGAAGGTATCATAAAAAAATAAAGTGAAAAATCTTTTATTTATCTCAATATACATTTCCTATATTATATTCAAGTGATGCTTATAATTTTTATATAGAACCTTTTACATTTCATTCCACAAAAAAATATTGTGAAAATGAGTCATCTTTCAAAGTTAAATATTCACCCAAAATCTTTTGAATCTCTTAAGTGTTATCTTACATAACTCTTAAAAGTTTCTATTATTATCTCCGCCTTAATGAAATTTACATCATCAAAATTAATTAAGAAAAATATCACAAATAAAAATTTAAGAAAATATCATAAATAATAATTTTAATGGTGCAAACTAAATATGTTATTTGTCCCACATTGAAAAATAATGTAAGTGTGGTGAATATACTATGTATGAATAGAGAAATTCTCCCACATCGGAGAAATATCATAAGCTGGAGTGATCATGCGATTATACATAAGAGTCGTCCTTGGAATTAGATATCAATCCAAAATCGTTTAAGTCTCTCAAATATTGTTTCCGAGAACTCTTAAAATTTTGTATTAATTATGAAATATCTAATTATAAGATTCGTAGTAAAAAAATGTTATCATTATAGTATAAAATCTCATATTATTTGTACATACTTAGTGTAATTCTTAGTATGTTATATATCCCACCTTGAAAAATAATGTAAGCGTGGTGAAGATACTAATACCTATAAATAGTAGAAGTGCCCCATATCGGACAATTACCATAAGGTAGGGTGATCAACCCAAAATCTTTTGATTCTCTTAAGAATTGTCTTATAGAGCTTAATTCTTAGGTACCTTGGATAATTTTTCGAGTCATATAGATCAAATATAACTTGATTCCTGGCAAGGTTGGTAAAATATGTTTAAAATAGAAGTTGAATCAATATATTAATATTATTTTCTTAAACATTAAGGAATATATTTTATTATAATCTTAAAATTTTAAAAGTTTATTTTTACAAGTTAATTGTTATAGGGAAATTATGAAAATGACATTAACGTAGACCCGTGCATCGCACGGGCATGAAATCTAGTGTTTTATAGTAAAAGCATTATATAGTAGCTAGCAAGAAAATGGCAATGCAGAATTGGTAAAGTTGTGGGCATAATCCTACGCATTCAAACCACACGTGTTCAAGCCTCCCTACAGCAATCTTTGGTTTTCCTTCACATCTTTTTTTATATAATTGAGACGAATAATGTAAATAAAAGTAAATAAATAATTGAGACGAATAATGTAAATAAATAAAGTTGTCGCACTTTATTTACCCATTTTTTTCTTTGTGAGTGCTATTTTAATTAAAAGTAAATAAATAATTGAGACGAATAATGTAAATTATTTTTTATATTATAAGTTGTCGCACTTTTATTAATAACAATTGTGTACGAGTTGTTCACGTATTGGTCATAAGAAGTGCTAAACTATTAGGATTTAGGACTCAGCCGCAATAAACAGTTTCAAAACAATAAGCATGAAAAAAAAAATCTTTTCAAACTAAGAAAAAGTTATTTAAAAAAAATATTATGTTCATCCGTGTTTCTTTGACCAAGAGGGAATATTAAACAAATTTCGCTACCCCATATATAAAATCCTGGGTTCGCTCCTGCTTGCGACGGGTCGGTCCGTCACAAATGAGAATTTGTGGTGTCTCATATATACATCATTCAAAATGGTATATCGAGTCAAGTTGTTAAAGTCCGATCCTTATACTCCCTATGTTTCGCTTATTAATATATACTCCGTAATTGTTTTTTTGTTTTAGCACAACGCAAAGACCCGGGAAAAAGAAAGAAATCATTTGTGATTATTGTTAATGAATTATAAGTCGACAGTAATGCAATTAAATGGTCAAATTGTCTGTTGAGAGTTTTCCAATATAGCATTATAAACAAATATATGAACTACCCAAAAATAGATTAGGTAAATACATAACTGATCCATGAATATTATTACGGAGTAGTTATTATGGAAAGTTCAATTGGAGGTTTAATCTTTGATGGAAATTTTTTTTGTTGATTCAAATATTATAATCATCCTCGCTACCTAAGAAATTAAATAGTTGGATAAATTAAGTAGACGGTCAAGTTATTAGTCGCACTTGTTTTAGTTAGGTCGTGTCATATCGAGTTGTAGTTTTCACTCTAGATATCGACATTACTAATTTTAATATAGTTCAGCTTGGTTCGGTTTGAACTATCATGAAGTTAATAATTTAGACTAAGTTTTATTTGGGTTGTTAGTGTATTTTGGATAAGAAAATAAAGTTTAATTTGGACCATTATTAGATTATTACTTAACGTTATTCTCGTTTGATTTGGGTTGTTAGTGTATTCTGGATGTAAGTGTAGGTTGGTACGTAATTTCATGTGATCACTATTTAGTTAAATAATCCGATTGTATTGTCAATCATCTACTCATTTCAATTTTATTCTCAGTTTAATTTTCGCTCATCAAATTTTGAATTCTATTTAATTAATCGGTAATGATAAATACAACCCAATGGGTTGTACATAAGAATTAATATATTTCCTTAAGTAGAATTAAAGTTAGAATTTATGACAAAATTACGCGTATATTGATGTCACTAATGCTTGTTTTAAGCTTTTATTTCCTCTTTTAGACTCTTTAATACAGCCCAGTGGGTTGTATATATCATTTTCCTTAATTAATTATGTTTATGCTATGGTCATGTTTTATCAATTTAGTAATGTTAAAAAGTACCCGTTTGTAATTTTTTTTATGTGAACTCGTTTTATTAATACTATCCGCAAAGCTTAAAATGAGATATATTAACCAATTCTTTTATTTGCCCTAATTAAATAACTTTCCACACAAAAGTTACATTAAACACACATTAGTATTAATTAATTACTATTGAAATTCAGTTATTAACGACGATCACAGTAGTTGTTACTATTACATTATCTTTGAGATAATGACGACCACATTAGTTGTGAGTTGTGACTATTACATTATCTTTGAGATAATGACGACCACATTAGTTGTGAGTTGTGACTATTACATTATCTTTGAAATAATGAGATAAGATTAAGAGGACAATTAAAAATGGATTAGTATCCAAAACAAACAAACTAACTAAATGTGGGTGGCACGTCAAATCGATGACAAATGAATGGCGACTCGTGTGATGCTTCATCTAACCCCGCCATTTATTTATTTGCTTGTTTGTTTATTTTACAAATTATACGTAAAATAAGAGAGTAAATATCCCTTTTTTTTTACAGTTTCCTAGCCAATTTATTTGCAATCAATAGCATACACATTAAAACTAGTCGACTTTAAATTATTTGGTCAAACAAAATAAAAAAATAAACATATTAAAGTAATCATACATTATTCATACCTATATAATATGTTCTGTCTATTTAATCCAATAAATAGATCGGATACAAATGATAATTAAGTTTCACAAATCACAAATATATTCAATGATGTTTCTAAATCGATGCATAAATATGAGTTATTTCAACACGATTCGAGTCCGACCCATGATCGTCCTCAAACCACAATGGTCAATAATCAAGGAGTGGGACTTAGGAATCAATTACTAATAATAAAGAAAAAAAAAACATGAGCTATTCCACTAAATTTGTATACTGTCCTTGCTATTTATGTTTTTTTTTCTTTATTATTAGTCCTACTATGGAGTACTATGTAAGGAGAAATTACTAAGGATCTATTAGGCAGTAGTGAATCAGGTAATTTTTGTCTGATTTCTTTCATGTTGTCACTCACTCACTCCAAACTCTCTTAAGATGAGTATATCGTTTCAAGAGTAAAACGGATCATATATTAGTATATTACCCCACTTAGCTAGATTATTTTACTAGTCATTAGGAATTTTTTGTTGTCTTACTGATCATGGTATTTGACTCGTCTTATGTTTTAAGACTGATCAGAATTTGTGTTCTACTTAGGACTATAGTGAGGTGACCGAGTTCGAGTCCAGTGCTTGAAATGAGTTTAGGTATTTGAGGGGACTTGAAATTTGAAAATCACAAATTTGACCTTTATTTGAGATCATCTTAGTAAAAAGGCTTGAGCACAATGAGAATTTATTGACTCAAACTTAGTTTAATTGAAATAATAAAAATAAATATAATCACAGGATACATTGAAGTATAAATTTAAAATATATGATCATCACAATAAAATAAAAACATAATTACAAAATAAAAAAATCAAATAAAAAAATGAGATCAAATGATCGATAACCGAATCAAACCAGAATGGGAAACGAGTGAAACCATTTGTCTTCGGTAAGGAATATACAATAATACAACTTTACTGTAATAAATCAACAAGCGGGGATAGCTCAGTTGGGAGAGCGTCAGACTGAAGATCTGAAGGTCGCGTGTTCGATCCACGCTCACCGCAATATTTTTATCAAATTTTTTAGTGATATTATTTAAATCACAATTAATTTTTTTGGGTGAAATTATTCGATAATATCTAAATGATGATTAATATCTTCGAAATAATTCCCAAGTCATTTATTTAAGTTCACTGCAAATCTCATTTATTTTTTTATTATTTTGTTATCCACAAAATCTTACTATAAACACATATGCAGCTGACTATATTCTGCTCCTCCAAATACACATTGCTCAGATGGTGAGAGAGATGTTGAAAATGTTGTTTTATACACTTCATTTGACATGTTTGCAGAAACATCAAGCGCTACGGAACCTACGTTATTTCGACACTTCATTTTAGCCATTTTACACGTGAATTCGAGTACTGTCAGCCTAAAAACATGTTACATTTACCAGAAATAGCAATGTCCAACATTGGACTTGCAACCGAATCCAAGTAACATAGACTAAAACAAGAAACGTTTCCCTAATTGCGCAGCAGAATGCTGCTATCACCCAGCCCGGAGACGTAGTTTCGAGAATTTAGCATACAGGCAAGCTGAACTTTCTGGTTTTCACTACTCGCGCAGTAGAATGCCACTGTCATCCAACCTGGAGACGTAGTTTCGAGTATCTGGCTTGCATGTTTTCCTTTCCTGATCATGTATAATGGTGTAATTATAACTGCTCACATTCCGAAAGTAACAAAACCCGGCATTGTACTCATCATATTCATATACCTGATGTGTACTCGCCACACCACCCGAGACCAAATTGTTCTTCACCACCATATCCCCTTCCGCTTTCTGAAAATTCCTCAATGAACTCGATTCGATCTCAGTCCCGGAAACAACAATCTTTTGCTCGTTGAATCCCAAAGTCACATTGCTTTGGTACGTGTAACTTTTGTTACCGAGATCAACCTCGTCAGTGAACAAAAACAAAGGAAATCTGCTGCGAGATTCAATCTTGTACAGCGGAAATACATTTGTAGAAACACTAGTGTTATACTCTATCGTCTGGTTTACCACCTGCATATTCCCGTCTTTTCCAAGGACCATATGATTATCAAACTTGAATTTCTGAGTCGAAGTTGTGGTAATGTTTCCACGCGACGATGCTACCCACCCAACAGATGCTATAGACCTGCGAGCACCAGTGAAGAACTTCCCATCCAAACCGTTAAAATCCAATCTTGACGACATATTAACAGGTTTAGCATCGTGTTTTACGAGACCCCCTCGTGTGATAGTCGATTTCTTGTCCAACCAAAGATGCAAATTTGCATCAATATACCAAACATTCAAAGCATTCGTGACACTAAACCCAACTCTATGCGCCTTCCCGTCCAACAACTTTCCCAAAAACGGAGTAATCTCAATGTCGTAACTAGGCAGATCAAACGACCCAATAGCAGTAATTGGCCTCCAAAGCAACGGATTAATCCCGCCAGTATAAATCACAGTGAAAGGCCAAATCGCCCCGACTAATTCCCCGTCTAAACTCACTAAAACCTCTCTAAAAGCCCCGTTTCCCTGACCACTTTCCGACATGTTATTCGCAATCAAATACTCATTTGGAAGATTACTATACCAAAACTCATCATTCTCATGGTAAGACACATAAACTTCCAACACAGCTCTATATACATTCTTCGGAATCACTACCTCCTTCGACTCAACATCAGTCGAGTTCTCGATTTCAAACCATAACCCATCTTTCAATGGCATATCCCTCGAAATTGGCAGAATTAAATCAGCCCACTTTCCACTTTTTTCACCCAAATCTCCGCCTTTCTTACTCAAACTTTCACCATTTTTACTCAAATTTCCACCATTTTCACCCAAACTTCCATCCTTTTTGCTCAAAGTTTCACCATTTTCACTCAAATTTCCACCTTCAATCAAATTTTCAGCCTTTTTGATCAAACTTTTACCATTTCCACCATTCTTACTCAAAATTTTACCATTTCCATTCAGATTACCGCCTTTTACACCCAAACCTCTAACATTTTCACCCAAATCTCCATCATTTCTACCCAAATTTCCACCCTTTTTACTCAAATTTCCACCATCTTCACCCAAATTTCTACCATTTTTACCCAAATTTCCACCATTCTTACTCAATTTCTTACCATTTTCATTTAAATCACCAGCATTTTCACTCAAATGTCCATTTTTACTCAAATTTCCACCATTATCGCTCAAAATTCCATCCTTTTTACTCAATTGACCACCATTCTTACTCAAATCAGCACCATTTTCACCAAAAAAAACATCTGGGTGATAATAATAATAAAAAACAGTAATATTAACATGATAAACACCAGTATAAGTAGAATCAACAAGATTACCAAGATAAACATCTAAACTCAAATCACTACTCTTCCTTAAAAAAACCTCACTATACCTCGTTACATCTTTCCTCACCTTCCAAAATATCCCGCCACGTGTCGGCTCCGCAGTGCATCCACGTAACACCTCTACCCCACCAAGCCAAACCCCAAATATCCGGTCAAACTGTCTGCCCTGACACGTGGCAGACCACTCAAGTACAATACTAGAATACTTGCTACTTTGTGAACAGTGTGATGGTGGCGCGTAGGGTACACGTACAGGCTCGCGCGCGTATGTGTATGCGAAATCGCGTGTTAGGATTTGATGGGTGCATTTTGCGGTGGTTGGTACGGTGGCGCGTGGGATTGGGTGTTTTACTTCGAAGAATTGTATTGGGTTTGACGGTGGTTGAGGTGGTGGCGCGTGGAGGTTGTAGGTTGTGGTAGTGGTGGCGCGTGGGAAGTGGTGTGGGAGTTGGGTTGACTTTTGGAAGAGGAGAGTTAGTGTGGTCAAGAGGAGAGGGAAAGTAATTGGATGCATTTTTTTTATTTTTTTTTAGGGGAAATGAGAAAAAAAATGAGGTGGTGTATTGCCGTATTTGTTTTTACGAGGTGGGAGACGGTTTCTGACTAACAAAAAGCTACAGTTACACTCGGTGTATAGAATCTTCTATACACCACGAGTAGTGTTGTGACATGTGGTAATTATTGAAATATGAGATATAATCTTAACTTTTATTTTGTTATATTTTTGGAGCCAAAATTTAAAACTCAAATTTGAAATTTAAAATCTTCAAAAATTATTATATGTATTAGTTTTTCAAATTTGGTACGTATTTTTATCTAGTTTTTTTTTCTTTATCTCTAACATTTCTATAACATCGTTTATTTGATTTACTTAATAGGTATTTTCATCAATTGATGCAATATTATTGTAAATTGATTGAAATGATTACATACTAATATTTTATATGAATGGTAAGATATAATATTTTATATTAAATATTATATTAAATGGCAATCTATATGAATGGCAAGATATAATATTTTTATATTAAATATTATTATTAATTAAAATACCAAAATAATCAAACCTCTTAAAGTTTCCCTCCCATATTTCTCATCTTTCCCTTAAATAATCTATTTTTTTCCCTCCAAACCTTTTCGTAATTCCCTCCCCAACTAGTAATAGATTCCTCCACATGTCAAATTTTGATTGGTGGTGTATAGAAGATTCTATACACCGAGTGTAACCGTAGCATTTTCCAAGTCATTATTTGACATCGAATTTTAAGGGATGAAAGATAGGTAGGGGATCCATTTATTTTATTTTTATTAGGAGGAGATATCGAATTTTCAGTCCCATTTTCGCGTTTCATGTTATGTTTTATGTCTTTATTTGACATATAAGCTTTAAATATTAGAAAAATAAGTACTTAGTTATCATAAAATAGATGAGATGTTATAAGATTAAGAGGGTAAGAGTGTAACTGTGTAAGACAGAAGATGGGACACGAAAGTGGGATAAAGAATTCGAACTAGATTAGGTGTCGTTTATTTTTGGTAGGAAAGGGAGGAAAATGCAAGAGTTTCATGAATTGAGTGAATGGAATGTGATGTTGGTGTGACAAATAAAGGAGTGCAGGCTTGAAAATGATATAAATTGGCAAGTGTACGTAGGGTAGACAATGCATTTATTTTGTAATTTTGAGAGTTTATAGGATGATATAGAAAGGGGAAAGTTTATGTTAAGAATTGTCATATTTAGAAATAGGTGTTTATTACTTGTAAGTATTTTAATGGTGTTTGATGGAGGTGAAAATTCATATTCTTTAATTTGTAAATGGAATGAAGTTGACCCACGGGTGAGTATATATTTGACGCTCTGATACGTATTTAATACACATTTATAAAAGTAATTCGAATTGACACTATATACCCAATCAACCTCAATATATAATTGGCGCATATCAATCATTATTGCTAAATAACTTAATATTAATACACCTGAAATAAAATGACTCGATCACCCCTAAGTCTTACAATCTGAAAATAATCTAACATGCTCTAACCTAAGCTAACTAAACCACTTACTATAACATCTCTTATATATATACTTGAGCTATAAAGTACAATCTAACTTATTTTCACTTCAACGTTTACAAAAACTCCTAAAAGATCCACGTAATATTATCACTATTGCAGCTATACTTAGCAATAAACATTATACACATAATAGTACATGTTTAATGTGTGATTTTGTCAAAACTATTTCTACATAAACATAAACATAAACATAAACATAAACAAAAACATAAACAAGTATATGAAAATATTAGGTACATTGGGTGGTTTTTATTTTATTTTTCTTGAATTGTCCATTTGTCCCTACCTCAATTAGGTAGATTCTAAGCAAAGTCTATTTAACTAGATTTGATTATAGTAAGATTCTAAGGATCCGTATTCTCCCCCACTACTCCACTAGCATGTCTCCTCTACGCAACAATGATTAATTTTTTTTATTTTTTTTTTAGAAAACTATAATTAGTACAGCTTGTCTCACTTAAGATGGACACTATACATACGTTACAAGCTGAAAACGGATGGTGTCCCTTCCACAATATGGAAGTGGGAGAGCAAGTGGGGGTATCCATTTGTCATCCACTTGCCTTCCCACTTATATATTGTGAGAGGGGCACTATCCGGTTTCAGCTTGTGACGAATAGTACCCGTCTTTATTGAGAATTTGTGTAATTAGTGTTAGCCGAACAGTAGGATGAACAATGCTCGTATCAAATCAAACGTTAGAAGACGAGACCGAAGACTAGCTCGTACAATAAGTAATCAACTACTAATTACTTAATAGAAGTTTTAATATACCGAAGATATTAATTTAGTACGTGGTTAAGGCGAAGCGATAATGACAATAGATTACGGGTTTGAATTATCATCTTCTATATATTATGGCTTTACATCTCATTTGACATAAAAAACAAAAGTTTAATGTTGCGAGTATTATGGCTTTACATCTCATTAGACATAAAAAAAAAATGACACAAAAGTTTAATGTTGCGAGTATTATCACCCCTCCTCTCGTGGCTTACCCAGACCCACGACCACCGACCATCGCCTACACTACCCACGACAGCATGCAACACCCACTGCCTCACCCCTGCGCGGCCTCCAACCCTGCCCTCTCCCCTTCCGCTGACCAACCTCTCCAGCCCCTTTTTCTTCAATGTAACCCTAATTGCGAAATCTTAGCCTTATTAAATTGAATCTATGGAATGTTTGATCAAATTAAAGTACATAGTTAATAGATTTAGAATTATTATTACTTCAATATATAAATTAAGTGTTTAATTAATAAATTTGGTTAGATTTTATCAATTTGGTAGGGTTAGAGGAGAAAGAGAACATTAGTTATTGATTTTTATGTGAGGGGCATGTTATGGAAAAATAATGAAAAAGAGTCCATGAATGAGTAAAAGATGTCCATGAATGAGCAATTACGTATTTAAAATGAAAACTTTAAATAATAACAAGTTTGTAAGTAACTAATTGAGATACAAAAAGTTTGGCGTAATCATAACTTTAACAACACTCTGCAATTACAGTCTATATCTCTGTCTTTCAAACTCTAAATTATCGATAACTATATCTTAAATTTATCACTCTCTCTTTCTTGTCCATTATTTACGTTTATTTTATTTGGATATCTCATTTCTTTATGTATAATTTCGTCTTACATTTATAAAATTAATTTGTATTTCTTATAATATTCATCTATCTTTTTCTTGAGTTGCTGTCAAGAGTAACATACTCCGCAAGAGATAACGAGAGCCAGTGTTCTTTTGAACTTATTTTTGTTGAACTAAATTTATAGAAGCTGATCTGAGTTGACCTGAACTGAACTTAAGTTATATGACCTTTAATTGAACTTATAGAAGTTAAACTGAACTAAATAAACTTATACTCCGTATGAGCTAAATTGAACTTATAGCAAAATGTGTATAAATTGGACTAAACTTTTCCCATACTAAATTTATAGGAGCTGTAACTAATTGAGTTTAGCTGAACTTAAAGAAATTGACTCTCAGTAAAAAAGAGTATGACCTTATTTAAATCTACTCCTATCTTTTTTTTTTATAAAAAATTGCAATTATATGATTACAAATTCTCATTTACCATGACCCAAATAAATATCAAATCACCGAATTTGTTCTATTCAATATAGGTAGGAGAAGAACCCGACTCGATAATAAAAATTTTATTTTTATTATCATTGTGTGATAATAGTTGACTCGTTTTAAGCTTAAATCGGATTGTGTCCGTAAGAGTGACTGTTACTTAATATGATTATCCGTCTTTTTGTATACAACATAATCCACTTGTTCCCTTGAACTCTCGAACTCTCGAACTCTCACTTCATTTCACTCCTCTTCACTCTTCAACCCTACTTCTTAAACCCTAATTTACTACTCTTGCTAATTGCAATCGATTTCCTGAATTAGGTAATTCAATTTATTACTTTTGCCTTTAATTCATATCCGAATTGAGCCTGTTTTCTGAATTACAGCTCTAGATAGTTGAATTTATGATTATTACCAGCGTTTTTGTTTTTTGTAATTACTGTTAATTATAGAAGAACATGAAAAACTTGTTTAATCTTGTTGTAGAATAGTGTATTGAGAGATTTTTGATGTCTTTGATTTTATTTTTCGTAGCTATGTTGTTCCGATACGGTGTTTTGTCCGAATGTTTCGGTTTTTTCGACACGCAGTTAAAGTGAAGTGTCGGAGTAACGTAGGTCCGTAATCCGTATGTGTGTTTGCTAAGTGTTCCGGTGAAATTGTATCAGAGAATAGTAGGATTATCGTATTAGATTAGAGATATTAGGAAAATATAGTTTCATTAGATAATATATTATTTAAAATATTAGCTTCGAATGTTATTTGTAGCTTAATTTCCTAAAGCTTATGGAAACAATTAGGGATGTTTGATACGATGCTCTAGTAGTTGATAATATAGCGTGTTTTGTAAATGCTGATGTGCGGTTATGGTGATAATGAGCTGAAATTATAAGCTTAATTCGTTTGGTTACAGAAATAACTTCACAGAATGTAAGAAATTTGATTGTTTTTTGGTCACTGGCATTTTTATTCGGTTTTAAGGAAGTGACCGTGTTCCGTTACTCAAGTAGAAGTGTAAATAAATGACCGAGAAATCACGAATTGAAGAGGTAAACTGATGAATGAGATAGAGGGAGGTCTTCTCTTAGATTTTTAAGGCTTATGACATCGTCTGTGAAAAGTCTCGAATTGTGGTGTGGAGTTCACACAATAGAACAAAAGTTGGATAAAGTCATAAAGAGCATCTTGATGAAATCATGTTACTTTTGAAGTATCTTAAAGTATTATCTCAAATGCACCCTCCTCTTTTTCATATATAATTTTTTTGAATCTTAATTGCACGCCACTTTCCGTCTTCTCTTGATTTCTCCCAAATCCATTTAGTCTCCCGTAGACACATTATCCCCCTTTCCGTAACCTCCGCCACTTTTGTTGATTTTCCTGTAATGGTCCATGTTTCAAAGTGCATCTTGCTAATTCCTACCCTTAGCGACAATATGGGCTAGCATTTTTCAAATTTGATGCATGTCCGTAAAGTGTGATGAGAGCTTTTACGCTGGCTGCATAAACGTACCATTGCCATTTTCCCTCCCATGCTTGAGAGATTTTGATTAGGTTTGTAAGAGGGAAATTGGATCCCTTCGTTACCTCCAGCCACATTTGCTAATCAAACAAGTGATCTATTCCCCCCTTTATTCCCCTTCGAATCCTTCCACTAAATCTAACCCTTTGCCCGCATTTTTTACTGCTAAGAGCTCCCAGCAGAATCATAGAAGTGATAGTATTGTTTCATTTAGCAGTAGACACTGGACATAATGATCTTATTATTTTTTGTTTGAATTTGTCTGCTGTTAGGTTTCATCAGTTTTCATAGCTTTGTGGTCCTATCCTGGTAATATGTCACCCATTGAATGAGATTTTGATGGATGGTATTTTATTGAATTGATCTCTTCTAATATGCATTTTTTCCTTCTGTAGTGCCTTCCGAGCCGACCTCTTGATGATTCAAGCATAAGCAAAGCAATTCTCTCATCATTATCCTTCAATTGGTGATGCAACTTTGCTGTTCTCTTTAGTTTCTGAAATCAAGATGCTATTACTAGATCTCTCTTTCTCCACTGCCCTGAATCCGTGTTTCTCCAATCCCAAATGGCGTCATTGCAAAAAAACGCTGAATCCACGCCCTACCCCTTTAACCCTCACCTATTTCCATAAGCCCCTTAAATCCTTATCTGTCCAAAACACCACTCACTCATTTCCATGCCCAAAACCCGACTCTCACCGTCCTCTTTTCCAGCCCCCTGCTGCTGGCCGGAGTAAGAAAACCCCGTCAACTGGCCGGATCTTGGGCAGTGCTGAGCTTCGCAGTGAAGCAAAGCGTAATGCTAGAAGGAAGTCCCGGAAGCTGGCCGAAAGTTTGTTTTACAGGCTCAAAAATCCGCATAGAAACCATCCTGATAATTTTTCAGAAGAAGAGCTCCAAATGATTGGATTGGGATATGATAGAACGGTGAGGTTTATGAGCAAAGATGACCCGAATCTTAAACACCCATATGACTGGTACAAGTACGGAGAATTCGGACCTTACTCTTGGCGTGGGATTGTTGTGGGGGATCCGATTCGCGGTAGGTTCTCAGACGAGTGTGCCCATCTCACTGGTACTGTTAAAAACCATGAAGATTGGGACGTGATTGAACAGCATGATATGACTATCGATTTTGGAGAAAGGTTGGGATCATTGAGTAAAGATGTTGGGTTGCAAAATTTTTGGGTTTTTGTTCGACATCCAAAATGGAAGCTTAATGACTTGCCATGGGAACAGTGGACTTTGGTGAGCGAAGTGGTGCTCGAAGCTGGGAATCAGAGGTTGGATAAGTGGAGTTTGATGGGTAGGTTAGGGAACAAAACAAGGGAATTGATTACTAAATGTGCTGCTTGGATGAGACCCGATATAATATATGTCAAGAAACCTGTCTTTCAGTGTCGGTTTGAGCCTCAAGCCAACTTCTTTAAACCATTATTGCCGTATCTCTGCCCTGCAACGGAAGGAGATTTGTTGTTTGAGTTGCAGGACGACGAAGGGAGGGTTGAATTGTGTACTTACTTTGGTGGGTTGTGTAAGATTTTAAAGGTTAGCCCAAAGGCATATGTTGACGATGTGGTGAAGGCATATGAGAAGTTGAGTGACGAGAAGAAGTCGAAATGTTTGGAGTTTTTGTTGATGAACCATCCAGTGCAGCTCTTGCATCCTTACACCAAGGAATGGAAAGCCAAGTTGGAAGAGATGGAGTTGGGGTGTGATGCTCCCGACGACGATGATAACAATGTTGCTAAGGATGGGATAGAGTTTACTGATTGGGTTGAGGATGAAGGGGATGGGAAAAATGACGATGGCGAAGAGGATGGTTATGTTTCAGATGCTGACATTTTGATGGACTCCCATGAAGGCGACGATGAGGATGAGGGGGATGATGAATCGGAACCAGACGAAGAGGATTCAAATCCAGAAGAGGATGCAAATTATTGGAAAGAACAGTTTCAAAAGTCGATAAGTAGCAGCGATGCAATGGAGAAACTTGTAAAACGAAGCATGGAAAAAATGAATGAGCATTATGAGGAGCAGCTGAAGGAAATGGAGGAGAGGGAAATGAGGGGAGATGAAATGGAGAGGCGGAAAATGATGGAGAAAGAAATGGAGAAACGGGAAAGGATGGAGAGAGAAATGGAGAAGAGGGAAATGGTAGGGAGTGATGATGATAATGATGATGATAATGATGATGATGATGATGATGACGATGATGATCATGATGATGATGGAGATGAGTTAGCGATGAGAGGCAAGAGAGCGAAGGTAAGTCCGGAAGAATGGAAGGTTGTCGGATTGGGCCGGTGGAGGAAGAGGGTTAAGAAGAGTATGATACCCCCTGATATGTTCTTGAGAGCTGCAGTTAGACCATTCACTTATAGAAATCTTGTGAAGGAGATTGTCTTAACCAGGCACGCAATCATCGACGGCGAAGTTGATCTTAAAAATTGAGGCATTTGACACCTGGTTTAAGTTTTTGCATCCCTTCAGATCAGAGGCCAGAGGAATAGGCTCGTGTTCATGTCAAGCAAAAGCAAGAGGTCATTTAACTGAGGTACCACTTACCAGTTATCAGCAGCTATTCTTGATGCAAGTTTTTGTTAGGGATCACTCGGTAGCAGGGATTTTCGTGTTTTAAACATAAGCACACTATGTGCCAATATACATACGCTCCCCTCCCCTCCTACTCCGTATGGGCAATGTTGTAGTGACTAGTGAGGTGGTAGTGTAGTACTAGTGATCTCTCTCGAACATATGTTTAATATTTATTCAAACAAGAGTAAGCCTTTTGTTATAATCCGTCATGGGTGGAAGTCCGAAGTCCAAGTCTTGAATAGAGGAAGTCCGTATTTCCCATACAGTAGTTATTAGTATAAAATACTACTCAGTTGCTTTAATTTTTTTTAACGATAATAGTCTTATATTGTCTTTCGTAAAATTTGTGCTTTTGAGGGAATGGGACTTGGGCATGGATACGGAGTATTATACGGCAAGTGACGAGATTCCATAGAGAAAACATGCTTAAAAATCGCAACAGGGACCAAATAGCTCGGGTTTTACAGTAACAAGAAAATTTGTCCTGAATTATACACTGCAGAAAACGATCAACAAAAACCTGATGGAAAAGCGACCTAACTTAGCATACTTCTACGGTTACCATTTACAAAATAGATATCAGGATGACCATTGCAGAGTCAATGTACAGTCAGCAACAGACAACGGTCGAATCAGTTCACAGTTCACACTCACTCAAATTAAGCCTTTTCGTCGAAAAATTCCTCAGGAAGATAAAACTTAAGTCCAATGGCCTGCAATTCCAGTAAAAACACGGTTAGGTAAAATTCAATCGACAAATGGAATAATTGCAGTGTACAATCTAATCAACGTTAACTGCCAAGTGTAGAACCCAAAAGCCAACAAAAGTACAGTGCTACCCAAATCAATGCAATTTTTCCGAGATCTTGTGAGCATAACAACAAGCTATCATACAGTATAAGATATGCACAACAAAAGTTATAAGGCCCCAAGTCCCAACTAGCACGCATATATCATGTAAACAGTTGAACAAATTTAATTTCTATCCGAGGAGAAATAAGAGAAGTCTGGAGAGCGTGAATGGTATGTCTAATTGACAAGATCTTAAAATTGGCATCCAGTACAAAACGATTGTAGATGACAATACAAGTCACAGCTGTGAAACCAACTATTTATGATGTCAACTACCAGCGCTAAACTAAAAAACGCAGTTCACCGGCTCACCGGTCTAGTACTAGGCAATATAACAAATGGTAATCCAATTCAGTAAAGAATCTTCAGCAATACCTGAGCAAACTTAATATCGGCGTCACTGTGATCGTTCTCTCTCCCTGCTGCATCACCGACATAAAAGGAACTGCTCACACAAAAAAGTTCCATTAGCAGAATAAAGTATAGAAAATCAATCTCCTGCAACATAAATAACTTTTTTGTTTAAACTTAGTACTGAGCACAAAACATTAGAGATGAGGAATTACTGATCCATATCAATCGCAATGCCAGAATTGAAGTGCTTTTCCATTACTCGCCACATTCCTGGTTGGGGTTTACGATATGCGTCCTTTCTACCTTTTGTATCAAAACCACATGCTATAAAAACCTGCAAACGAAGTGTGAAAGACTCAGTGAGTATGTGATTATATCTAGTACAATATACTTGCTAACAACCAACAGCATACATCATGCTAATACTTGGCTGGGAAAGCATGGAAGTGAAAGCACAAATCTCCAGATATAACAGCAATGTTTTCATGGGTAAAATAGTCATCATTTTTAATTTCAAATTTATATGAATAACAACTTTTAAATTATATAAAGTTTGCTCAAGTATTGAATTAGTCATCATTTTAAAAACAGTGAAAAATTTCACTACATTTACCCTATGGAGTATAAAATAGTCGTCTTTTTAAAATTTTAAAATGTAAGAATGAAGTTTGAAAGAGTAACTAAACCCTTTTCCATTATTATCCCATTACACAATACAAATTATTTTGATATATTCATTACGAGTAACATCCTAATATGTACCTGAATTGGGACATTAACAAGTTTGATAAAATTGTTGAGCCTTCCAACTTTTGAGTCCACAGCCTTTTGTCTCTTTTTCGTCCAGCGATTTATGTTAGATTCATTGGTGAATATGACCTGAAACAGTAACACTCATTAGTCATACATCCATAAAATGAAGAGCTCCCCTACATTAGAAGCTACAACTTTTCTTCTTCTGGGTAGGGAAGGAGCTGCCAAATAAATATCTGCAACAAGTGAAGTGAGAGCACACCAGTTTGAAGCCATCGTTATACAGCTTTTGCAACTTGTCAGGTATTGACGGATACATCAGGGACCACTCATCTGCACCAGTTCTGAACCCCAAAAATAAAACAAAGAGAGAAATAACACCTAAATTTTACAAAAATCATAATTTATACTCCGTAGAAGATTATATATACTTCACTAAAGCATTTATATCAGACAAGTTGGAAGAGTACAAGATAGACGGAAACAAAGTAGCCTGGGGGTTCCTTCGGATGACAGCATGGAAAGAGAAAATGAATAAGGTACAAAAGCTTTACCCATCTATAAAAGTGACAAATCTTGAAGCCTGTTTTATAAAGCTCACAGCAGTAGAAAGCACAGAAGAACTTACTACTCTTATGTTGCAGCCTAACAAAACTGAATAGAACCACAACCTTAAATGGAGTAACTGTTAATGCTTTGTGTGAGGTGCACTGATGGACACAAATTTATGATGTACAAATTTCAATATGTATAATTACATTCTTTAGCTGTTCAGAGTATCAAGGTAGCAGTTTTTTTAGCAACCATAACAAGATCAAATACAAGGTCATACATATAAAGCCAAGTGATAAATACGCAAGACCGCAACCTCTATTTACGTTGGTAAGAAATCTACGTTTCAGTTGTTAGCTTTTATTACATTCTCATAATCTCATGCATAGTGCCTGATTCTTATGATCAAAACTTTGCTCTATTTTCAGAAATGCTCCTAAATTGCAACTTCACCCATCAATAAATATAATGACGCTTCCCATGTTTATAAAGTCTTAACAAGAAAGTGGATGGATAGTTAACATACATCTTAACATTTGTGTTAGCTAGGCACCCATCAAAATCAAATGCTGCAATTTTACTTGAATCACGGAGGCCATCATCCTACAAACGAAGGGGAGAAGAAATTAGAGACAAACGATTATATGTAAGTGACATGAAGAACACAATATTAAATAGACCTATATGGCATTTCAAAGGAACAGCGATTAGATACTGGCAACTACTTAGGTTGGGAATAGTCATGAGGGCAGACGAATCTTGAGAGAGTAGCATTTTAGAAGGCTACTGAAGCAGCAATAAGCATAGAAAATTATCATGGCTATATTTGATACGACGCCTCACCTTCTCCAGAAAAATGATGGAGTGGAACCCTTTCCATTTTGGCAGTAAAGTTGCGTCCTGAATACAGAAAAAGAAGGCCGGAGAAAATTAAGCAAAGAAGAAATAGGTTTACAAAACCCTGCACGACTAGATAAAGTTAAGAAAAATAACGTAGACGTAAAACAAGAAAACTACAATGACAGAAAATTATAGCCTTAACTTATACTTCAAAAAAATTCCTCACCTTATACATATCCTTTATATCAGATACTTCAAGAGCAATCTCAATCTCTGCATCGTCACTCACAGAAAGCTGAGAGCAAATGTGTTAAAAAGACGAAAGATACTTTAAATTATATGGTAGATCATGTTAAGTTAATTTTTCTTTTCCCATCTGTTCACAATGTATTGAGCAGTACAAAGTCGTATTTGCAAATCGTGATCTGTGAAGTATTTTTTCAAGTAACCTTAATTACATAAGGACATGTCAGAAATGTACTACTAAAGAATTTAGGATCCAGATGAAGTAGGACCTCCAATCCTTTAATCGTTATTTATCATTTCGCAACTGAACAATAACAACCTATTAATCCAAAAATGTTGATTATTAAACACTCTAAACAAAATGGAACTGCTCAAATATAGATTGTTCCTTTTTACGGATTATTATGTTGTCCACTAAAGTACAGATATCTTCAACATGAGAGATTTGCCATTAACATACAACATTAAGCTAGTCATATCTGTACATCGCGTTTTAGCATTGACATGGTTCTATACAAGCTATTCCAATATGAAAAGAGAGACTTTGCAGACTAGTGATAAACTTTATGATTACAGATTTTTATTATCAAGTACACATAAGAGCCACTGAAACATGTAAATCACCTTCCTTTTCTTGTCACTGCTCTGCTTCTTTTCGGCAACTACATTCTTAGATTGCTCACCTGCATCTTTCACCTACGGAAAACCAGTTCTATTTTAACCATTGCAGTAGGTCCAAGTATGAGATTACCGAATCCAAAATTGTCACATGAAAGATTAAATACACAACTAAAAATCGCAAAACAAAGAATGCTAATATGAGCTGCAAAAAAAAGACAACAGTACGGAATCATCAATGGCAACAATGGCAAAGTTCAATTACTCCCTTTGCTTTCACTTGTACACTAAAGCTCAGAGAGCTGCAACAATGGCAAAGTTCTATAGAAACCGCAAGCAAATTTGATGAGATGAAATATCTCCAATATTCTATAACTCATTCCTCAAGGATTGACAAAAAAATTGAACCACGGCCTGATATGAACACTAACTCTATCGCATGTTAGCATACAGAAAAACTACGAAATTTGCAAAATGCAGAAAACATATCATCATGATCAACGTCCAAAATCGCAAGCGAAATAGAGAAGAAATATCTCCATTCTCCATTGTTCTATAAATCGAGTTAACTCAACTCATTTTCAAGGAAAAATAAAAAACGTGAACCTCAGTCTAATATCAATACTAAATCAATCACATATGGAAAAACTCGGTAGAATTCGCAAAATGCAGAAAACAGAAGCTAGCAGACCTAAAAAAATCGTCAAAATCAACGCCCAAACTTACAAGCGAATTAGAGATGAAATAACAAGATTATTCTATGAATCATAGTATGCTCAACTCATTCCTCAAGTATAAACAAGAAAAACTGAATCTCCGCCTCATATGAACACTAAACAATCGCACATTAGTCGTACCAAAAAAAACTCAGCAGAATTCGCACGATGCAGGAAACATAAGCTAACATTGCACACTTTAAAAAATCATCACTATCAACTTCCACAAAATCTCATCATACATAATGTAGAGACGAACAATTTACTTGTATTTTGTACTTCAGCTATCGCAAAACAAAATTTATCGCTACACAAACAATTAAGACCTCTAACCTCGACGCGTTCATCAACAATCTTCTTCAATGCTTCCTTATCATCATCCTACATTCATTTCAACAAACAACAAAACTATTTCAATTAAATTTTTACAAAAATAATATAAAAACCGAATAAAAAGAAGAAAGAAGGTCGTAAACTCGAGCATTGAGCGAGTCGAAGCTGGAGATTGACTCGGCCGAGTCAACGGAGAGCTAGCTAAGCGACAAGCAATAAAAACCGAAAAAATAAGAGATGAGTCGTAAACTCCAACCTTGAGCGAGTCAAAACCGGATATTGACTCGGCCGAGTGAACGGATAGCGAGTTAAACGACAAGCAATAAAAACCGAAAAAATAAGAGAGAAGTCGTAAACTCGAACCTTGAGCGAGTCAAAGCCGGAAATTGACTCAGCCGAGTCAACTGAGAGCGAGTTAAACGACAAGCAATGGAAATGATGCCATTTCGTCATGTCGAAACCTTTCTGCTTATCTTTAGTAACGACGCCGATCCTCAGCGTCTTCGCTTCGATGTTTTCCGCGCAAGTTTTGCATGCTGAACGATTCGATTTCGCATATTCGGCGATGAGAGAGGAAGAAGACGGCGGCATCCGCGGTGGTGTAAGGTGGCTGCGTCGGCTGAGAGAGGTGAAGTTAGGGTTAGGGTTTCGGAGGAGGAGGAGAGAGTGGCGTTGAGGAGAGAGAAAGTTTGGGAGGGTTAATAGTGAGAGTTTGGTTATGGTGGCGGCAGCTAACATGCAGCTAGCTTGGTTAGGGCGCCTTTCCCGCCAGAGTTAAGCAAGAGGACATTGATTATCGGTGGTTACTTTACTCTGGGTAAACAACGCTTGCGTTTTATTTAGTTTTTGAAAGCAATTAACGGGTTTTAACCACTTGGAGTGGCGATTCTCCAATTTTTTTTTTTAACCATTGCAAATCGCCATTTGGAGTGGCTTTTTGTAAATAGTCAGTCCAACTGGCTATTTCTGAATAGCTAGTTCAATGGCGATTTGTACTTGTTTAAGTACATATTCCCTTCTTTGTTTTCGATACTTGTTTTCTACTTGTTTTCTATACACTACTTTACGATAACCTCAAAAATACACTTCATTAAATAAATTTTTTCAAACATTCACCACTTTAAACGAAAACCATTCCGAAAATGTCATTTAACGCTCCATTTTTTTTATCTTGTTTCTGGACTTCCGGGGTTCCTTGGGTCGGTGGTGTTGTGGGAGAGACGATGTGTAGAGCAGATGGTATGATTCTCGTTGATCGTCAGCTCTCATTTGAAGATCTGGTTGAGAAGGTTAGTATAGTTTGCAATGTCGATCTCAGAGTCATACAGATGTCGTTCACACTTGTGTGGACAGATTTGTCTGGTAGAAGAAGTTATGTTTATATCAAGGATAACCAGTTTGTATGTGCAATCTATATGTATGCGTTTAATCATCCTGAGTTGTATGTTATGTTACAACCCACTGCTCCTCATTTGCCATCGTCCCAATTCATTCAACCCTCTTATGAGTTTGGGGGATCTAGTCAGGGTGCTGTGTTGGGAGGTAGAGGTGTGAGTGATGTTGGTGAGCCTAGCAACCGACATCAATTAGATCTGAATGTGTTCCCAGAAGCGCAAAACGATGGTGACGAGGACAGCAATGACCCTACTTATAACATCATGTCATCCAATTTTAGTGGTTTTGGGTTAGAAGACATTAACACCGATGAAACCAATTCATGTTTTGGGTCAAGTATAGACCCCTTTAGCTCAGACCCAGAGGATGAGGTGGCACCTCATGTCCCTCATGTCCCTACTGACCATTATGTCTATTCTGTTGTCCGTGATGAGGTCGACCGTTCTTCACGGTCTCTATTTTCCAAAATGTTTGATGAAACCGTTGACAATATCGTCGGCGGTACGCTATTCGAAACTAAGGTAGATGTTCAAAATGCCATGACAATTTGGTCTTCGAAAAGGGGGGTTTCGTATCGAACGGATGAGACTCGTAAGAAGACGTGGGCTGTTGAGTGTGGAACTAGAGCCACAAGTTACCCTCAGAAGTTGCTTCACGGTGTAATCTGTGGTTGGAAGATGCGAGCCACGCAACAGAGGGGGTCTGGGTTCTGGAAGATTGTTGTTTGGACTCCTCATCACAACTGTGCCGGAGCTTCTAACGCGAGTAGGAGGAAGAACGTTACCTCCCGGAAAATTGGTGTGTTGGTTATGGATGAAGTTAAAAAGGATACTGGATATAAAGTTAAACTTGTGCAACTCGATGTGAATAAAGCGTTTTGCGTGGATGTGAGTTACAGTAAGGCGTGGCACGGGCGGAGGAAGGCAATTGAGGCCGTGTACGGGTCCTGGGAGCACAATGTCAGAGACATTCCTATGTATATGGCGGCTCTTCAAGTGGGTTAATATGTTTTTTTAGGGGATTGTATTATTTTGTATTTTATAATGTTATTTCATCTGTTTCCCGTCATTCTTGTTTAGGTCGCTAACCCGGGAACGTATGTTAAGTACAAGTTTTCTGAAGGGACGAAGTATTTGCCCCAGCGGGTGCTGAAGTATGTTTTCTGGTCTTTTGCTCCTTACATTGCCACTTTTCAAGAGTGTTGTCCCGTTGTTTCTGTGGATGGGACGCATCTTCGTGGATCCTACAAAGGGAAGTTGTTGGTTGCTGTTTGCAAGACGTCTAACAACAACATAATGCCGCTGGCATTCGCTCTTGTTGATGAAGAGACTACACTTAGCCGGACTTTTTTCTTGAATAACCTGAAGAAGTCGATCATCAGAGATCGGTTCACTTGTGTGATCTCGGACAGGCATCTAGGTATTTTACATTTTAAAAATTCTTCACTTTATTATTGTTTGTTGAAATTGTTACTGAAACTTACGTCGATTGTTTTGGAAGGTATAATAGTGGCGATGAAGGTGATGTTGCAGAAGTACCCTTCATATGGGTTGCACAGATTTTGCTTAGAGCACATAAAAGCCAATTTGTTGACCAATTTTAGGAGAAAGGGATTGAAGGAGGCTTGCCAGATCTTGGGGACGGAGCTCAATCAGACGAAATACTGTAATGCTTGAAGTAGAATAAATGAGTTAAACCCCGAAGCTGCTGAGTATCTACAACAAATCGACCCAACGATGTGGACACTCTTTGAGGATGGGGGCCATAGATGGGGGTTGAGTACGACAACATGTCGGAGAGCTACAACTGTAACAACCCGAAAAATGCCGATTTTTCTAGTTAAAATATTTACTAACACTTTTCAGTAGAACTTAAGTTTTTAAAATAGGAATTTTTGTTCCGAGTCTTATTTTGAAATTCCGCGTTCGTATTTGGAATTTTTGAGGGATTCCATGAAAAGACCGTTTTTTAGTCATCTTTGACTTTTCTTGACTTTTAAGTCGTCTTTGACTTTTTCTTGACTTTTTAAAGTCGTCATTGACTTTTTCTTGACTTTTAAGTCGTCCTAAACTTTTCTTGACTTTTAAGTCATCTTCGACTTTTCTCGACTTTTCAGTCAACTTTGACTTCCGTTGACTTTTCCCGACTCGTCTCATAAGTATGAAGACCGAAATTTTATTTAAAAAAATAATATTTTTGATTTATTTTATTTAGATTTATTAAGATTTATCATAATTTAATATAATTATTTTGAATTTATTCGGAATTTAAAGAATAACGTTTACGGTTTTAACCGAACGTCATTTAACTATTCCCGACGCATCGTAAAGCCCGCAACAAAATCGAAACTCGACTTGGGCATGAGTCACGCGGCCATGTCATCGTTTTCCACTCACGATTGGATATTTTAATTGATTCGATTAAAATAATACAAATATCTTAGATATTTGTTACTTTATCGATCCGTCAACGGAGATTACGCAAATCG
>JAIUZE010018104.1:0-36460 GCA_022085475.1 Heliosperma pusillum
AATAGTAACTATTCATTTGTATACGATACGGGTTAATTAGTACATTACATATATTCGATTGTACGAGAGTTAATTATTAAAAATTGCGTTTAAGAACTCAAATGCGATTAACTTATTTATCAATTATGCGATAATTGACTCATTAGCGATAATTGACTATAATTTATATCTTATTTTAATACGATTAAATAAGATTTAACTTAGTAATTAATCGTTAAATTACTAAATTAGTTGAGGTTTTGAGATAGAGGTAATTAGTTAATTATATTTGGAGTTGTAAAATAAATTAACTAAGCATTGTGGGACCCATTATATATTGATATAATGGTAAAATATTACTTAAAATGTTAAGTACATATTATTTATTTAATTGAGTCATATAATTGTTATATGATCAAATTAACACTTAATTATACAAGATAATTAACCATATGATCAATAAGTATTTGTGAGACAAATATCAAAAATCAAAATGGACCTAACTAGACCAATTGTGGCCGGTTATGATGTAGTTACAAGGGTGATGATTTTGTTCTTGTTGTAACTCTTTAGTTAGCATTTGAAAGTGACATAACAAGTAGAAACAATCATCATCTTTTCTACAACACTCCACTCTAATGCATGTGATCAAATTATGCAAAATAAGAGTCCAAAATTGGACTACATGGTCCGGCCAAATGGCCTTTAAAATGAGCATTGTGTTCATTTTTTACTTACTTGATTTTGTGCAATTTGTTTACTTCTCTCTAAAATTCTTCCTCTCACTAAAAACTCTCAAATACTAATATTTACTAAGTATTACTAGTGTAGTAATATAGTCATAATATTGGTAGTATATTATCTATCTTATTATCTAGTTAATAATAAGGGTAGATTATTTGGGTTAATCTTGGTGCAACTTAGAGGAGGTCTTCTACTTTGGAGATTACTTGTGTTCATCCATATTTGTAGCTCAAGAACAACAAGAAGGAGTTCTTGTTGTACCCTTATATTTTCCATATCAATGTGAGGAAATTTCTTCTCTTATATAAATGTCTTTATATTTGCATGCATGTTACATAGATCTTTAAATACTAAATTAACAAGTAATTTAGAAACTAATTAGAGGAGTCTAATTAAGGTCTATGGACTTTCAATGTATAGACATGAAGTTAAGTGGGAGTTTAAGTTATCATGTAAAGACATGAAGTTCAGTGGAAGAAATTGTTTTCCACGTGAATGACGTTTCACTCATTGAGAGTGACATATTCATATTACCTTTTTAAAAGGAGTGGTTGGATTTTAATGTTGGATGAAAGAGGGCAATATGTATACTAAAATCAAAATCTATTGTGGAATAGAAGATTTTAGCTTGACATTTAAAAGGTATCTTATATCGATAAGATCCTTAAATCTATTGAACAAGTTAAATAGGTTGTTCATGTTGATGAAAGTGGGATCACTATGAAAGGGTCATAGTCATCCACTGAACCTAAGAGTTGTTGATCACATGAAACAAATCATGTATGCCATTACATACACATAACTAAAGGAATTGTATGCTGGGAGCATGACAAGCCTATAACAAATTAATCCACATGAGTGTCATTGGATAGCCTACTAGAAAATCCGTAGAGTTCTCGAGGAGAACAAGGGATTCATTCTTGTGTTTGGTAGAGATAATTGGGATATGTGGTAAAGGTTACACAAACCCAAATTTCCAAACTTATAAGGATTTATCGAAATCCTAGGCGTACTTTTGTTAGACAAGAACCGAATAACTAAAAGGATGATTGAAGAGTCAATCATTATAAATTCTACAAATAGAGACGTAGTACATTATGATGAGGATAAGGTGGCTAACAAGGAGCTAATGGTAGATCCTTTCACCTAAATACCTATCAGTTATCATGATAACGAGTGGGAGCTTCTTTCAAGTTAAAGAGCCCAACACTAGATAGAGATCTAGATATGTACGTAGATGAATTCATGTTCTTAAGAATAACGTTGGATGGAAGGAAAAAGCAATTCACAAGGTTGGAATAAATGAATATATGGAATATTCCCTACCCAAGCCTTTATTGCATTTAATAAGATCGTCATGAATTGTCATGGACGAAATAAACTTTAAATTATATGATATGAAACAATAACATTGTGTTGATTGTTCATATATGATAATCACATTTATCGTTTGAGTTTCATAAACTCAGTTTTGTGCTTTGTTATATCCAAATGGTTTGTAGAGATAATTTTTGGACTCCATTAAAGTGGACTGAATTAACATAGCATTGGCCCCTAGTTGCTTATATGAGGTGACGTCTCAAAGTGACTAGAGTGTGATGCGATTGATGGCAAGTTCAAGTGCCATAGGGTCATAAGGGATGATCAATCGATCACATAGACAGACTGTAAGGGACAATCTGTCGGGCAGTGACCGCTTATAGAATTCTGGCAATTCTTGTAGCCTGGTCGTGGCAAGAGCTACTAGTATTCTTTTGAGTCAATTCTTTGACTAAAGACTGTTCGCCTAAGGTGGCACAGTTTCAGAGTGATTTTGATTTATGCTCTACGACCTTCGTAACTGGGGTCAAATGAGCATCTTTTGGGTCATGATGAGCTGTGGCTATTCGAAGGGAATACTGCGATAGGAGTTGTCCACCCCTTGTCAGGGTTGTTTTAAATCTCAAGGCCACTCGAGGAGGAGTAAGCTGAAAATGCGTGGCCACGCTCGGAAAGTATCTATGGTAGATAATTCCGGTCAGACAGTTACTCTCCAGATCGAGGAAACCACTCTTGATATGATCAAATGCAAGTACGACCTGAAAGACACCTTGCATTGAGTGGGAGATTGTAATAGGACAAGAGAATTGGTGACGCACACTTGTCTCGGACAAGTGGGAGATTGTTGGAGTAAATGTCCTCAACAATAGTGCGATCACATAATTAAATCTCAATAATAAGAATACAAAGGGATGATGAATATTATAGTCAACTGGTCAACATAAATCGGTAATGATTGGCTCAATTGAGTTTGACATTACTGTCGTATGACGGTGGTGATCAGTTGATCCCTTGAGGTCACACCTAAAGGACAATCCCCTAATCATGTACATTAATTAATTGTATAGCGATACAGATTAATTAATCCCTTAATTTGAACAAGTTTAAAGTGAGAATTATACCTTATTGTAATATGATTAAATAACCGGGTTATAAAACATCGTCGACGTTTTATAAAACATCGTCGACATTTTAAAAAAAAAAGACATAACTACCCTTACTCACCCTTCATTCACTCTCTTTCCTAAACACACCCTCTCTCTCCTCCCCACGACGACTTACCACCGTGACGCCCACCACTCTCTGCCCATAACGACGAAGCCACTGCCCACCACCACGGCGGACGTCACTTTCCCTAAAACATCATAAAAATCGCCAATCGTCATACATAAAATGTTCAATCATCGTAAAAACCGTTATACAATGGCATAAGATCGTAACGAAATACACTAACGTAAAAAATCATAAAAAACGTAAAGTTGAAAAAATATAAAAATGTTAAAGAGATTTTATAAAATGTCCAAAAACAAGATAATATACCCGAAAACACGGATGTAACGTTCAAATTTAACGTCGACACCCTATGTCGACGTTAACTTTGGGCGTTGCTTACTATAGTCAACGTCCAAAGTTAACGTCGACATAGGGTGTCAACGTTAACTTTGGACGTTGCCTACTATAGACAACGTCCAAAGTTAAGGTTGACACCCTATGTCGACGTTAACTTTGGACGTTGACTATAGTAAGCAACGTCCAAAGTTAACGTCGACATAGGATGTCAACGTTAACTTTGGACGTTGTCTATAGTAGGCAACGTCCAAAGTTAACGTTGACACCCTATGTCGACTTTTAACTTTGGACGTCACATTCCCCAAAACGTCATAAAAATCGTCAATCATCATAAAAATCGTCATACATAGAATGTTCAATCGTCATAAAAACCGTTATACAATGGCATAAGATCGTAACGGAAATTTACTAACGTAAAAAACGTAAAGAATAAAAAACATAAAAACGCTAAAAAGATTGTATAACTTGCCGATAAATCGTCACTCGTCATTGATTACCGTTATATTTTTACGGTTGAATTTTTACTTCAAATCGTCTTATTAATTTTTTGTAAAATATGAGAGATAGAGTAGAGGAAAGGGTAGAGAGATAAAGTAGAGGAAAGGGTAGTGTGTGTCTTTTTTTTTAAAAACGTCGACGATGTTTTATAAAACGTCGACGATGTTTCGCATCCCCCTTAAATAAGATTCATTTTAGTAATTTAATTGTTATATTACTAAGAATGCATTATGTTTATGAAACATTTGAGATAAGTGAAATTGGTCGATTATAATTACAAACTGTTGTAGATTATATTAACCAAATATGAGATGACCCATTTTATTTATATGTAATTATTAAATGTGACTTAAAATGTTAAGTCTAATTTATTTGTTATGAAATTGCATTTAAATTAGTTAAATGTACATTTATAAGCCTAATTACATGTTACATGTTACATGTTACATGTCACATGTCACATATGTGACAAATGACAAATTACAAAAGTAAAATGGACACCCATATTATGTTGTTAAAACCGGTTGGAGGGTACAAGGGTAGGTTTTAGGTCATGATTTGTTGTTCTAATTGAGAATTAAAACAACATGATTACTACCTAAACCTAGCCTTAAGTCTATTGCTTTGTTAAGAACAAAAGCAAAAGGGACACCCTTCCCCATGGGGCTATGACCGGTCACAATAAGGCCATAAGAGGAGTGTTTTTCCTCTTGTGGTATTCACTTGATATTATATTCATCTCATAAATTAAAAACATACTTATCTCTCTTATTCTCCAACTTCTCTCTAAAAAACTTAAGAAGTTCATCTTAGAGTCTATATTTTCTAATAACATTACTAGTGTAGTAATAAGAAGTTATTATAGTGTAGTAATAAGAAGTTATTAGATTTATTTTAAGGGATACTACTTTTAATACTAGTGTAGTATTTTAGTAGAGATTAAAAGGTTTGTCTTGGGTGCAACTTAGAGGAGTGTTCTTATACTAAGAACTTGGAGTTCATCCTTATTATTTAAGCTCAAGAACAAGATTAGGAAGGTGTCCTAATCTTGTGCCCATATTTATTCCAAAATCAATGTAAGGAAAATGGTTCTTATTTTGTATTGTTTTGTTATGCATGCATAAGATCTAAATAGTTTAAGAGTAAACTATTTGTAATATGATATTAGAAATGTCTAATATTGAGTTTAAGAAACTTACAGGAAGAAACACGGCACAACAAATGTTTGCTCTTGCGGTTGAAGCACATTATTTGCTGTGGCATGAGAGTGATCCCGAGACACGACAGATCTCTCATATATTCATGGCACATCCCGTAGCCGTGCAGCTTTTCCGAGCCTATCATTATGTTGTGCTCATTGATTCGACTTACAAGACAAACACCTACAAGAATCCACTGGTTGAGATTGTTGGTGTTACCCCGACCGGGAATTCATTCCTAATTGGTTGTGCACTTGTTCCTACGGAGTCCGAGGATTCCTACACGTGGATTTTGAGGCGGTTGTCGGACATTCTTGCACCTGTCTTTGTTTCCCCTACCGTCTTCGTCAGCGACCGGGAGTTGGGTTTGATCGCCGCTCTTAGGGAGGTGTTTCCCGGTTCTAGTCATTTCTTGTGTCGGTGGCACGTGAACCGCGCCATCAATGCCAAAACCCTGAACATCTACAAGACCAAGTGGTATAGAGATCTTGTCTACAATAATCCAGAAGCGAGTTGGGTACGGGTTATTGATGCATTAACCGTGGAAGAGTTTGAAAGAGCATGGGAGTGTTTTCGTGTCAAGTGGGTTCCCTTAGGGAACTATGTTTTGAGCACTTGGGCGATGCACAAGGAGAAGTTTGTGCGATGTTATAAAAACGATGTCCTACATTTCGGTAACACATCTACTTCCCGTGTCGAGTCGGCTCATTCTCTACTTAAGTCATGGTTGAAAAGTGCAAATTTGACACTTGATAGTATGTGGTCGAAGATGAATGACATGCTTGAAAGTCAACACTCGGAGATTAGAAAGGCACTTGAGGATTCAAGGAGTCGGCCTCGTATAACTAGTCGTTTGTTCTCATTGTTGCTAGGGGTCGTGTCGACGAAGGCACTAGGATTAATGGAGGAGGAGCTTCAGAGAGGTCTTGGTCTTGGTGTCGGGTTAGAGGTGGGATGTGGACATGTGCTTGAGACAACTCATGGCCTACCTTGTGCATGCAAATTGGTTGATTTGAGTAGGAGAGGTAGGAGGGTCCATGTTGAGGATGTTCACGTTTTTTGGAAGACCTTGGTATTTGATAATGTTGATCAAATGCCGAGAACCGATGATGATGAGTTTGATGGGTTAGTAGTGGAAGCTAGAAACAGTGACCCGGTTCGCCGTAGGTTGGTATCCGAGAAGATGCGGGACGTCCTACATCCGGAGGACGAGGAAGTTTTGCCACCTCCTATTAATGAGAACCCAAAAGGCCGTCCTAAAAAATCCACGGCTAGGAACAAGTCGTCTTTCGAGCATAGTCAAAGGAAATATGGGACACCTAGCACCGATAGATCTACTGCTCGTACTCACTTATTTGGGGACTTTCCTCCAGGACCACCTTGTGCTCCGTTAGAAAGAAACTACACCATCGGCCTTATCTCAACTTGGGCTAAACGATACGACGTACCAGAGGTGCTTCGGGGCCAGTTCGATGGTTGGGTAGATGTCGGTGACGATGGTCACTGTGGTTTCCGGATTATATCACATGCCCAACGGGGGCAAGAGGGCGACTACCTTCAGATGAGGATGTGGTGTGGCCGAGAGATTAGGAGCGAAGATGTCTACAAGAACTTGTTCGGTACTCATCCATCCTCTACGACTGGTTTGACAGGCTTTGAGACCACATTGAGGCGTGTCGAGTTCTATCTTGAGATCCCATGCGGTCCGGAGCATTGGATGTGTGGCGACCACTTACTTGTATTTGCAACCACCTTCAACTGGACTATTTGTGTTATCGGTCATTTCCGTCGCGACAATGGTGAGAAAATTTGGGTCGGTAGTTGTGAGACAATTTTACCACTTAGGGCTTTGGTTCCAGGCCAAAAACCCTTTGGTGTTATGTAGATTGTAAACTACCATAGTCATTGTATGCGGTTGCATTCAAGAGGGCCGCAAGAGGATGTTGCCATGCCACCACTAGCTCCCGCTTGGCGGACTTATAGACACGAAAATGTCAGTCATCTCGATACTTTGTACCAAAGAAATATCGCGAACTGGAACGCTTGCATTGGATCCACCACGGGAAGAAGTCGGAGAAGAAGAAATGAAAGCACCGATGATGAAGTTGCCCGGAAATTGAGCTTTGGTTAAGCACTTTATTAATATGTTCAAAATGTAATTGTATATTTGATGAATATTTATGTAATGTTTTATTTTGGGTTAAATAAAATTGACGTTGACAATACTCGAATAAAGCTGACATACATTAAAGTGGATACATATAGCTGACATAAATTAAAGTCTTAAAATTAAATTACATGTAATAAACGATTAAAATACCCATACATGCAAACGAAATCATCATCACCACATTTTTTCATTAAAATTGACTGCAAATTTATAAGTAGAAGAAAGTAAAGATTAAGTAAAGATTAACGATAATATAAATAAAAGTAAATAAATCAACAAACCAATAAAAACAAATAACTAAATAAATAAAAGATAAGTCAATACTACATAAAAACCAAATAAAACAAATACGATGCATAAATATCCGGTACTAGTTACCCTGATCATGGGTGTCGTAGTACATGCTCATCTGACTAAACAAAATATCTAACTGCTGCTGCTGCATCTCCGGAGTAGGTAAACGATAGACATCTGAGAACTGCCGACTAAGTGCAAGGGCTACCTCTGGCTCCGCGTGAAAAGGTGGACGCATAAACTCAAGACGATCCGAAGATGGAAAAAAGAATCGGTGAGAAATATCATCATACCATCTCTCATAGTCTCGAGATACCTCGAAAGGCATCGTAGCTCGTCGAGACCGACTCTTGAAGTTCACCACGGAAGTCTCGTGGCCCCACATCGTATCGGGCTCCTGGCCAAACTTCACAGTATAACCGTTCTTCGCTGGACGGTACTCGGTACATGGGATATACATAGGCATCGGGATAGTCTGAATGTACCCAAACTGGCGCATACACCGATCAGGCTGGTACGGCTCAACTATGGACTGAAATCGAATATAGCCGGAATAGCGAGAATATCTCGAAGAACTCGGCATACGCGTCCAATAAGGCGTCCATCTGACATGCTCCCTGCAAAGCCCGTCCAACCTAACACGCCACATCTGAAAATGGTCAGGGTCGCCCTTAAACCGAGGAACGTGCCTCCAAGCATCGACCCGTGGCCTACCCTCCAAATAATCTCCCCCGTGTGGCCGACACTGGGGGAAGTACTCATAAATCCAGGCCTGTAATAAGGGCAGACACCCACTAACACCGTGCGCCTCCCGTCGCGATGCCATGCCTAGCTGCCGGTACAGATATGCCAAACAAGCGGCACCCCAAGCATACTCTCCAACCTGCTCCAGATCATCAAGCAAGGGTAACAACTGAGCTGACACCATATCACCAGACTTGTCCACAAACAAAGTATGTCCCAACAACAACAACAAATAAGCACGGAGGGAGTCATGCTCGTTCCCTTCCTTGATATGGGCCCTCAAATATGAGACCAACAAGCCAACACCCTTATAGAACGGTGGTGCCACCGCGCCGGGAGGTATGCCAAAAAACTGTGCCACATCCATCTTCAACCCCAACTCCTCCCTCGAAGAACCGGCAGCAGAGGTACCCCGCACAAACACCCTCGTACCAGTAGGTCGAATCCCAAGAATCTGCTCCACATCGTGAAGCGTAATGGTGATCTCCCCGAAAGGCATATGAAATGTGTTGGTATCCGGCTGCCACCTCTCTATGAAAGCGCTCAGAAGGTTCTCATCCAAAGCTGTCGTGCAGCATATCGTCAACCCAGTCAACCCAGTCAGCTGAAACCTCCTAACAACATCAGCCGGCACCTCCATCTTCCCTAACCCATCCACATAACTCAGCCTCTCGTAGCACTTAATAAAGGACCTAGCCGCCTTGGTCTCGGTCCAACTACTCTATGCCACATGCCCACCAAAACTCCGTAACACCGAAATGTTACGGGGCCCACCAGAAACTGGGGCTCTAAGGAGCCAATCACTGTCGCTGCGCGGCTTCTTCCGCGGCTCCCTCTGCGAACCATCCTCCAACCTAGAATAGCGGCCAAAGGAGTCCCGAGCTAACCTCTGAGACAACGGTAGCTCTGATCTCGAAAAAGGTACGGACCGCTGAACAATATCCTCCTCGCCCTCCGACTCCTCGTCCACCAAACCCTCGTCAACAATATCATCTTCCCTATAAACGTCTTCCGCTTCCTCGAAACCCTGATCAATCTGAGGAACACTACCTCCTACCTCCTCCGACCTCTCCCTCTCAGAAATACCGCTACTAACGGGATTAGATCTACTACACCGAAAAATAACACGACGCTTTGAAGCCATGACTCTACGGTTCACCGTACGATCTTCGGGAACCATAACGCTCTTTCCTCGATCTCCCATCTGCATTAGACAATTTAGAACATTCAAATAAGCGTTAATAATATTTCTAAAACATATTATCATCGAACAAATTAATTTAATCAACTTAATTAACAAATTATAAAAATATTTCAAAGAAACCATGGACGGACTTTTAAACAAAAAATTCAAACCATGGTTGGACGAAAAATCTGGACATCCAACCATGGTTGGACGTCCAGATTTTTCGTCCAACCATGGTTGGACGTCCAGATTTTTCGTCCAACCATGGTTGGACGTCCAGAAATTTCGTCCAACCATGGTGGGATTTGGGGGAAAAAAATTTCCCCCATGGTTGGACGTTCAAATCACACGTCCAACCATGGGGGAAATTTTTTTTCCCCCAAATCCCACCATGGTTGGATGAAGAACTCGGAAAAAAAATCGATACTTTGTTTCTTTATACAAATTATTACCACAAATTAAACAAAAAACAACAACAACAACAACAACAACAACAACAAAACAAACATAAATTATATATAATAAAAGTTATCTTACAAATTAAACCAAAAACTAACAACAAATTAAACAAAATTAAACCAAAAACTAACAATAATGTAACTAGATCTACAAAACTTTAAAAAAAAAATTAACACTTACCGGTGGTGGCGGCAGGCGGGACGACGGCAGGAGAGGCGGCGACAGGCGGGTGCAGTGGCAGGGGCAGGGGCGGTTGTCGCGGTGGTGGCGGTGGGTGACGAGATGTATATTGGATTTTGATTTTAGTAAAAGAATTTGGGAGAAAATATGTTTTAGAGAGAGAAAGGCGAAGGGCAAGAGTCGTCTTTTTTATGAAAAACGTCGTCGATGTTTACTAAAACGTCGTCGATGTTTTACAATCCGGTTTATATAGTACTCTCATAACAAATGTTTCCTAAACAGATTTAGGAAACCCTAAAAATATAGAAAACCCTATAACAATTTTCTAAACAGACAAGGAAACTAAATAATAGTTTCCTAAACAAATAAGGAAACTAAATCAGATCGGAATCCGGACAGATTCAAGGCATATTCTAACAATAGGCTTACCATAAAAAATAAATATCCCATTCTCAAGAACAAGTTTATGATGTTCAGTTTTTGCAAGAAATGAAATAGTAGAAATATCATACCCAAACCAAATCCAACGGAGATAACCTTCCAGTACTCCTCTTGGTGGATTTGCTCCCATAACATACCCATAAATCGCCCACTTTCAATACTAAATTTCCTCCTTTACATCATCAATAGAAAGTTTCAGAACATTTCTTTGTTTCTCCCCAATCTCTGGTTCACATTCAACAATTGGCTCCAGGCAGATAAAAACGGTCTTTTCTTATCCTTCTTCTTCGATTGAACAATAGTCCAATCATAGGAAATTCACAACTTCGCTTCTCGCATCATCAAAGATTGTCACAATCGATTCAACATTCACATACGATTTTTTGTTACTAGAAGAAGATCGAATTTGATTAGTAGGATTATTATTACTAGTATTATTACTTGAGGAATTATTATTATTATTATTCATTGATTTTTTTTATTATTAGGATTGGGATGATTGTCAACTTTCTACTTTGCCATTGTAAGGAAAACACAAAATCCTAGAAAAAATTTAGAGCAAACCTTCTCTATAACTTTCTCTCTCATCTCCATTCCTTCCTCTTTCCAACTTGATTCATATTTTTTTTAAATTTGTTATATATAGTGAACTTAACCATTTAATTAAGGATTATTTCATAAGATCACTCTAAACTATGGCGGTTCTACTCAAAATACTCCAACCTTTATTTTAACTACCAATATAACCAACTATTACCTATTTTCACTTTGAATAGAATTAGTGTAATATTAACTTGTTGTAGAAGGTTAATTTACATGGGGCCCACTTGTTTTTACTCTAATTTCGTCCCTCTCCTCTGTTACATCTCCATCTTCTTGTTGTGTAAATTTTTTTCAATTTTTTTTTCTCTCTCCTCCATTTTCACGGCACTTCTTCACTTTCCTTCTCCCTTATTTAATTCTCTCTCTTTCTTTGCTGCGTCTATCAGAATCGTCATCATATTCATGTGGATCGAAAGTCGCAACAAATGTCACAAGTAAATTATCACCCTAATAATGACATCATATGAGTAGTATGTTCAACACCAAAATTGCAGCAAATAAATTATCAATTATATAGCAAATTACATATTAAATTAAACAACACCCAAAAATCAATTAAACCCTAAAAAAGACGAAAACTATCAATTAAATTGCCACAATACAACATACAATACCAACTACCAAATAATCAAAGTCTCCCAATAACAGAAAATGAGAAATGTAGCTTTGTGAGTATGTGAAATTCTGCGAAAACGAAAGATGAAACTAGTAATCTTTGATGAACAACAATGGCAAGTAACGGAAGACGTAATATAGTTTAAATAGAAGAGTGAATTGAGCAGACATCAAAGAGGAAAAATGGGGATGTGGATCAACAATGGTGTAAAGACAGATTAAGAATAAAGAGAAAGAGATGAAAAGGTAAGAGAGAGTAAAAAATTAAAGAAAAAGGGCAGAGGAAAAGAGTAGGTCAAGTGTTCAAAACATATGGCAACTTATTTATCAGGTAACCAGTCACACAATTGCGTTTTAAGTGAAAGTGGGTAATAGTTAAGTATATTGGTAGTTAAAACAAAGGATGGAGTATTTTGAGCTGGAGCACCATAGTTCAGAGTATTTGTATGAAATAATCCTTTAATTAATACTCCGTAGTATTTAACTTTAAATTCAAACGTTTTTAAGGTGTGTTAGTAAGGGCTACAAATGAAAAAAAGTTAGACATTTTTAGCCCAAATAGACAAAACATTTCCCAAAGACTTTTTTTTCCCTTTTTCTCTAAAGACCTTTTTTTGGTGGTGGTTGTTGTGTGGCAACTACTACATCAGTGAAAGTTGATTATAGGGGAATTAACTTGAAGAGGTGTGGAGAGAACTTTTTTTTTTTGACCTTTTCATGTAGGAAAAATGACCAACCGAGGACAAATTTGATTACAAAATGCTGAAATGCAGCTAATGCTACAACTATGCATCTTTGAACGTCAAAAAGCAGGGCGTCGTCGACCATAAATGGACCTTAATCAGAGACACTCTAGCACCAATCCAACCTAACTCGCGCGACAATTTATCGGCTAGTGACTTGATAGAAAAAGGGAAGCACGAGTTGGAGTTCACCGTCTGCTCACGGTCACGTCTGATCACGGACAAAGCTATCACTTGTCCTCTCTATAGTCTTGAATTTCCTTCAAGATAACAACACCTTCTAGAATAGGCGAAAGCGGCATATATCTGAAAATAAGACAAATTATAATGGAGGTGTAAAAAAGAGGGTACAAAAGTAACTAGAATGCTAACTAAATTTACATACTACTACGTATTTTATCGTACTTTTCAGAGTCAAGTTCGGCCCTGTCACCATTAGAAAGGAGAACTGGGGTTGAATGAGTTTGGCATCCAGTTACGGTCCTCGGTCGACCTGCCCGGCCCACAACATCAACTGATTGACCCACTCGAACAGGAACTGAAAGAGGTTTCAGGTTCTGATCCACAGTTAATAACATTCTTGGCTGCAAAAAGAAAACGATATATTTTTAAAGTAGTTCTGCAGAATGAGGCATATGAGGAAATTCACAAAATGCTTTCAGTATTTGCTTTCCATAAATACGAACCTGCATGGCAAGGACGAGGTAACAAAGCACATAATGATACTTTCCCAGAATGAGCGAATCCAATTCAAGACAAAAATGAAGAAAAGTTACGAGCCCAGCAAGTGCCCTCCTACACAACACGAAAGTACCATTTGTAAGAATTGATGGCCAGCTTAGGGGAGAGTAACGGACTTAATTCAATAGGTCCTACGGTGATAATAAGAAGCGGTCAGAATGGTAAGGACTGAGGGTCAAGAGACCCTTTCCTAAATGTATAAGACCTTGTGCAATTCGAACCTGCATAAGTTCAACCGACAATCTCTCGTTAATAGTGTAAAAGCAGCCTACTAATGCCTATATCAGGGTGATAATAACAAGAAAACCATACACAAAATAAGGCCCTAGCATCTTTGTAGTAGTAGTAGCTCGACAAACTTCTAAGCATGGTAGCAAGGTCAGCATTATTGGTGCCGGCACCGATCAAACCCAATGAAATAATAGCAGCCTGCCAAAAAAAAGAAGAAAAAAAAATATTAATAATGACAAGATAATCACCACAACAACACAGGAATGAGACAATAGTAAAATGTTCTTGAACTTTATATTACCATTGATACTTGCGAGTCAGAGCCACGGCTCAATCTATTCAGGGTGTCAATAACATTGACCTGCAAAAAAAAAAAAGATCATGGAAACATTTAAGGATCAGCAGCAAACTAGTGCCTTGATGGTTCCAGCCATTGTTTTTGGCAAGGGATATCGTTTCAGCTCTACCCTAGACATACAGAGGCCATTTCTGGTCTGGGCATAATGAAACTTATGTCGTAATTTGTAAATCACAGTTAACGCTACTATTTCACGCATAAGAAGCATGCAGATTTTCTTTATCACGTACCAAAGCTGAAGATATTGAGTCCTTTGTATCATCGGAAATACGGAGTATAAAACATATACAAAAAGATACCTGAGTGGCACAATATCACCTCCTTATCTGATTTAACTAAAATGATATGGTAAACACAAGAAGACCTCACTAAACTAGAGCTGGCAAGTCTGACCCGACCCGAGTGACCCGACCCGAAACCCGAGCAAAACCGACCCGACCCGACCCGAGAATACTGCAACCCGAAACCGACCCGACCCGACCCGATGACGACCCGTAACCCGTTGACGACCCGAAAATCAGTGACCCGAACCCGACCCGAACCCGACCCGACATTGACCCGACCCGATATTGACCCGATTAAATTGACGCTCTGACAATTATTAACCTTAATAATGATCAAAATGAAAGTGATTTATTGTTTAAATTGATATGTTTGACTTAATAATGAATTAATTAAACCAAATAATAATTTAAAACTAGATTTAATGGAAAAATATTGAAATATTGCGAAAAAATAACCGGACCCGATTACGACCCGACCCAAACCCGACCCGACCCGATGTATCATTTGACCCGAAAATGACCCGACCCGATAACGACCCGAACCCGACCCGACCCGACCCGAAAGGGTTGTCTGACCCGATACGACCCGAACCCGATACGACCCGAACCCGACATGACCCGACCCGAACCCGACCCGACTGACCCGATTGCCACCCCTACACTAAACACATATAAACTTAGTTGATATGGTTGAAGACTCTTACTTTTGGATTAGAAGTACATAGGAGACCAAGCGCCAAAGGAACTGCACGGCGAATATTCTGCTCTCCATACTGTAAGAGATGCTCCAAAGAACGAATTGCCATATCAAGACCATGTTTTTCGGCCATTGCTACCATTGCAATACCTAACACAGCTGGTCCCTGAAAGGTTTCATCTTCGTCATAATGATGTGCGCATTCCCCAAGCAGGGTTTGTACCTACAAAGAAGATTGAGAAAGTCAGACATCTCGTTTTCATAATATATATGTTCACGACGATTACCAAAGAGTAGAAACAAACCTTAAGAACATTTCCAGTTCCAGCATAAGCACAAGAAAGCAGGGTCATATCACAGTGCTTCCTGATCTTCTCGTTGAAAGTTGTTGAGACTTCTACCGTTTCCTCTACGCTTTCCTGCCAGAAATAAGCAATTATAGAAAAAGTGAAACACCAAACAAAGTTTTATAGTCAATGTTTTCTTTGTATCACATGCAATAGACATGAGTTCTCTCTTGTGTTACTCAACTCTTCATATTACCTAGCATACCCATTTCCAATAATCAGACATAGGTATGACAATTGCACATTTCATTTAAAGACAAAAGAAGTGTGATCAGATGTTCGCAAGGATATGCAAGACCAACAGTAGTGTCAACATGTAAAGATAGCTGAATTTAATTACCTGCTTCCCGAGATACAGAAGGCCAAGACCCAGAGGTAGAATTCTGGCAAGTGGTTCATCCAGATCAGACTCAGCGCGATCCGTTAATGCATCAATGATTGCCTGCTCAACTTTTTCATTACAGGAACCAACAAACACTAGACCAAGAGAAATAGACGTGAAAGCAATCACATCAAGAGGAGCATTTGTGTTTTTGAGGATAGCAGTTAGGTCTTTGAGAATCTGTGAATGACAACAGTAATCATTACCATTGTTGCTTTAGAAACAGCAGCAGAAGAGAGGCAGAGTGCTTATAGTAAGTGCCACAATCATTAATTTTAACGTAACAGTAAGGTGACTATACAAGCATCATAAGGTGATTAATGTCTTGAACACCTGTCAAATCCCTCAAATCCAAACAATGTACAAGTCTAGTCCAATAGCGGCATGAATCCTTTTGAGAGTCGGTGACATTAGATCAAACTCATCAAAGCATGTTTTCACTGAATACAACATCAATTTGAACTCCTTTCTTGTGGTAACAAGCACAAACAGATGATTGGAACCAAAAAAAAAATACCCGTTTGTCTTGCGTGTTTGCATAAGCAATACCCAGACCCATGATGGCACCAATCCTAACGGATGGATCTTCTTTATCGATGTAACCTAAAAGGGTAAGAGCCTGTACAGAAAACCATTTACATTTTACAGTTGAGCAATCCTTCAAATATCAAACACTAAACACAGCCTTTCTGTACCAGACTTACTGGATCAAAGTCGTGATTTATGCCACAGTTTGCAATTCCAACACCCAGTAGAGAGCCCGCAATAACATGGCTGTCATTACTAAGGAAGAAATTGCGATATAGCGCAATTGCAGCATTGACATCCCAAAGCAAAATCATACCCTGCACAATAAAACGTTGCAAGGATGAGACAAACCAATATTGATGGCTTCAAGTGATGGTTCATGTTGCCCCAAATGGGATTAACGACTTTATCATTGTAGTGATCTTTAAGGAAACCAAGCAAACTATGAAGATTAATAACATACCAAACATGCAACAGCACTAGTTTTGGCATGATGTATATTTTTCAAAAGCCAGTTTTCTGAAGAATCGCCACTTGAGGCTTGAGCTGCATGAGTCATTAACTTACCCTGTAAATCACACCAGAAGAATGTCAGACTATTTCCCTGTCCATGCTTAGCTTCAGAGTATACACGTCTAAAATCAAAAGTCACATCTCTCAAGACTACACAAAATAGGATACCTGTCCGAAACCAGCATTTACAAAAGCATTCACAAAAGTAGCTGCCAAATTTTCACTTGCTGAACCAACTTTTGCGCTAGCACTAGCTCGGCCATCAAGCAAATGAGCCTAGTGATCAATCAACAGATATCAGAGTATCAGACAATGAACAGAAAACACTAAATAAGCATGATACATTAAAGTTTCTACCACGAAAATTTGGACATAGTGTATAACTACAAACATCTCAATGCACAAGAACAACTGCTAAGGTGAGAGGATGAGAAAATGTATAACTACAAACATCCCAATGTCTTAAGGACGTCATGCTAATAACATGGGAGAAACTCAGTTTTGCATAAATGGGGTTGACTGATATGAGCAATAGAGGGAATTGTATAAACTTAGTTTATTTATAAATGGGAGGTACCATGGAATGACTTAGTTTATTTATTATAGGAGGATTCTTATGGATTCCTCTATATGTCTTCCCTAAGTATACTATATGATCAATTGAAGGACACCAAGGGGATGACAACAGTGTTCTAAAAAGACACCTACTGGGTAACACCCATGTACAAAAAAAAAATCAAAGCGGTGACGTCAAGGACGCCAAGGGGACCTTCCCTTCCCTTTCCTAGACTGAGATTCGATAGATTGCAACCCATATATTCTCCATCCTCTACAAATCTGTTATGCACAGAGTGAGAAAGGAGCGATTTCCAAAACTGCAGTACATGAGGAAAAAAAACATTGCCGTAAAAGAAAAATCACCATATAAATATCTTCAGGCGACTTTGCTTCCATAACCTCAACATCACGAGCAAGGGCTAAAAATATTTCACTTAGTTTAGCGTTGTTAATAATATCTTGTAATTGCTCTCTTTTATCATCATCCAACACCATTCCCTCGTCAAGTATAAAGGGCACACCCTACATTCAAAAATATTGCCTTTCATTGTATGATAAGATGATAAAAGAGGATTTGAAGTTATGATGAAAGGATAATATTGATCAAGGTAGAACAAAATAAAAAGAGCAGAGTAATTACGACCAATACAGCAATTAAGTAAAAAAGGATAAACTTTATTCCACCGGAATACCGGATATCTATGAGCATGTAATGATACTCAAGAGCAGAGAGTCATCTGTACACAAAGATAATCGAGCTAAGGAAAATTGTAGCAATCAAGGTTGTAATACATCATATTCATTCAGACACTACAAAGTACTCCGTAAGTCCGTATTAACCATCCCACCTTAAACACACCCGGCTTTTTAAACAAAACACTGAATCAATGTATACATCGTTTTGAAGAAACTCCAAGCAAAACCAAAAAGGTACTCCAGTGTGAGGTAAGGATTTATAAGACAATAAAGAAATCATAACTTACATGTCGAGCGAGGATATAACAAAATTGCTGCTTCTGCACGAGGTCATTGCACGCTTCAAAGATCTCACTAACATGCTGAAGCAGACAATGTAAATTTGAGCACAATCTTTATACACTTAGGTAGACAGATGCTACAACATTATTGTCATCTTCTCTACAAAACAGCCGAAGACAAACAGAAATTCGCACAATCTTTATACACTTATGTAGAGATATGCTACAACATTATTTAATACTCCTTCCATTCCACTTTTATTGTCATCTTCTCTACAAAATTTATTCCAAAGTAATTGTCCTCTTTCTAAGTTTAGTAAGTATTTACACTATAAATCACTCATTATTGTCATTTTATTACCTATTCTTAAATCCACTCAAAATAGAAAGTAGGACAATAAATGGAATGGAGGGAGCATAAGACACCACTCAAGTGGGACAAAGAAAGTCACCATCCACTGAGTCCTCTTTATGAGTACAGCCAAAATGAAACACCAATACTAAAAGAAGAGAGCCTGGTAGTATACTGAGCCAGTTTGTACTAATAACACGACTGTCTCATATAAACTATCCCCATTTGACTTTGACAGACATTTTCACACAGTTGTTACATTTTAAAATTGATATGATATGGAAATATTTGATATTACAAATCAAATCTGGCAAATTTACATTGTGTCGCTACATAGTTAGAGAAATTAACGGTCAAAGTTTACATTAGTTGAACAGGACCGATAAATTTGGGATGAAGATAGTATACTAGAATACTTCAGGGAGTAATGGTATCCCCTTATAGTCTGGTAATTGTTGTATAAACAAAGGGTAAAGGAACAAGCCCTTTAGGAATTATGAACAAAATATTGGAAAATACATGGCTAGCCACTAACAAGTGTGACCTGTGAAACAGCATAATGGCAAATCCTATGCCAAAAGTAATTAAAAGTGCATATAGACATAAAAAAGATCAGGCTACCGGTTTTAAAATTTGGCATTCGGATGACAGTAACACTACGTTTAGACAGTCAAAGGCATATTTGAAGGGGAAGGGGATACTATGAAGAGGAGAACAGGAGACAAACCTTCAAATTCTCCAAGAACAAGGCAATCTGAAGTGCAAGGACAAACTCCTTTTTGGTGAAATAGATGGTGTATGCAATGTTCAAAACTAACATATCATTTGGGCTAGCAAGATATCTGCCAGATACAGCGTACACGATTGACACTTTCAGACTTGAGCATATAGGGATGTCAAATAGAGATGTGCTACTGCCAGATAAATAAAGCAGGCGGTACATTACTTTGCAGCGGCTGTCAAATAGAGACAAGTTCTTTTGTAATTAGATTTGTTGACATATGAAGTTAACAAATCAAGATCTTCAACCTAATATAGCACCGGACGAAACTGTCAGCATAAATGTAGATGTAGATGTACATACACACATACACAGTTCCATGGGCTAAAACATAGTACCTCCAGTAGAAAATCAACTGCTTCAGGCACGGCATTATACTGAAGGCCATTACAAAAACAGTCATAATCCAGAAATGGAGTTAAAGGGGTCATTATGGATAGATTGCAGCGTAAAAACATCCAACTCTATCGAGCAGCAAGGTAACGGTTTACCTTCATGAGAAAGGCAAAGATTTCATGCACAAGATTCCACAAATCCTCTATGGATTCGTCTTCATCCTGTACATATTTAAAAGAAAATGAACAACTTATAAGTGCACGAGAACACCAACTTAGCAGTTATATGAATTTACTAGAAAGAGGAGTAAGTTGTGATATATATCATATATGTGTCACTTTAGCAGACCTTCAAGGCACAAACCCATCAAATGAGACAACCAAATTATACAACTTACAAATCAGGTTCGAAACAGAACAAACTACTATGCCTCAAGCAGACGGAGAAAAGAATACAGTAATTACCACACTTTGAGTATATTCATGTGCGACTTCTCCAGCCAAGTTCCTGTCACCAATGTGAAAAATGTGCAGGATAAGATATTGGAGAAGTCCTAGACAAATGAGAGAAGTTGTCTAATGCACAACAGTGTAAGAACAGCCGAACGGGTAGCTCCTCCTTCTATGAGTGAAACAAATGCATCATTTATACCTTACATATTCGTGACCCCATGAGCCAATATCATCATCTTCAGAACCCAATAGTCGGTACCTTAAGCTCTCCTACAAGAGTCAAGCAACACAAATGGGTAACCAGAATAATCAAATCATCTACTTGTATGTACACCAAAGTGGCTGATGAACTCACCCTTTTACCCTCTTCCGACATGGTCAATGCTAAAACTGAAAGTATATCGGCTAGCAAATTCTGCAATCAGCGTAAGATAAAAGAATCAGCAGGCACATTTTCTGACATAAGATAACACTAACAAAACATGAATTAAGTCTATACCTTCGACTTTGAGTCCTGCATTGTCTCGTAAAATGATTTTAGTGTTCCATAATGTGGACGAAGAAATTTTAACTGCTTTGGAATTGCGATCAAAGAACTTGTTGAACTTCTTATCTCCTGCCTACAGTAGTTTAGAAAGCATAATTGAGACGGAAGATGTTTAAATTGGAGCCGTAGGATGTTCGACAGAGAATCTTGAGCACGCTGATACTGTCAGGAATTACCTGATACTGTCAAGTGCAGCACGCTGCAAGGCAGGATCAGAATCTTGAGCTGTTTCGACGTAGAATTGTAACTGATTTTTGAGCGCCAAATCATCTTCCGACTACAATTCAAAATCCAAGAAACCACATTACAATTACAATAAACCCAGGAAATGAGCAACAATAATTTATAGAAAATCAAGTAATTTAAGTTAGAACAAGTACGAGATGTTCATCCTTGTTCTTGTATTGCTTAGGGTTTCCGGCGCCATTGTTGCTCGGTTCCATGTCCAAATTATTTACTTCAGATGATTTGTTTTACTTTAGTGTCTGAAAACAAGGAAGCTTGAGAATTTTACGTTCGATTACAAGAGTATGGAGTATATTATTATACAACTAATCGGACAACACTGGCCTCAGTTTTCTCTTCTCTTTAAAAAACAATAGAGTATGATGATTGTGACGCAGACTGACGCTTAACATTCCTGACTCATTTGCGGATTGATGATGCGGTTAATTAATCCACAAATTCTCATTCGTTTTTGTTTTTGGGGTGCAATTCTGCAAATGAGTGACAACCCCGAAATCAACTACTAGAATACAGGGAACTACTATCCCAAAGATGTCCTCTATAAGAATAGGACGGAGTTAGCACTAAAAAAAATAGGACATAGTTCAACCGAAATGTAATATTGATACGACATACAAGTACTACTAGTGTCTCTGTTAGTTAACCAATCGCTAGCTCGATCAGCTTTGCGTTAGATGCTATTATTGTTGGATGAGATACTTCAATTGTTACTAATTAGTTGTTCCTCACTAGTTTAGAACCCAATAAATACACGGTATGTATAATTTTTTATTTTTGTTAAAATACTTAAATAATAGTGGTATATCATTAAGTGTTCATTTTTATCGTTATTGTATTTGTTTTGAAGGGAAAAAAACTGAAAATTAATCCAAGAGAATTGAGTAATGTGCTGAAATATATTTTTTTCAAAAATATTTTAATACCACGAAGCTAATAATTCCAATTTATAAATCCTCTCAATTTTTTTTGTCATGAAAGTAATAAAACGATTTTTTGTTATGGTTATACACTTATACGTAGTATGAGTCGAGTCAATCTCAAATGATAGCATCAATAAAAGATTTAGCGGTTTATAGTTTTATTTATATTTTAATTAAAAGATTATATTTTAAAATTTAGTGAAAGTTACAAAATTTGATGAAAAGATTATTTTTAATAAAAATCTATTTTATACTAAAGCAGAAACAATTATTGGCTTCTCATTGGATGCTGAAATCTACTACTCCCTCCGATCCAGACCAATGGTAACACTTATCATAAACGGACGATCCACACCAATGGTAACATACCTTATTTGGCCCACAACATTACTATATCATCCTTATTCTCGTTTGATATTTACACAAAATGTCATTACATGACCCACCTAACAACCCCACAATTAAACCCACAATTACATGGCCGACCTACTTTTTCCCTTTTTAGCCCTCATTTTTCCACCTATTCTTAAATACTCCATTTTCCACCATGTTACCATTGGTGTGGATCGGAGGGAGTATATACTAAAGCAGAAACATTTAAATGTTTATGATTGGTGGCTCAATTTCAGGAAAAGCAAAGGGTAAGCGGGCCCCACGTCCAAAGCAAAAGATTATTTACTCTCTCTTCTCACTCTTAACGTAGAATAATAGAGAAATTTAGGCTCTCGTCGAACAAGATCTTTCGAATCCAGGTTTGGGTCGAGACGTACCTCCTTTGCTTAGCGAGTGTGTTGGTGGGGGAGGAAACGCTTCTCTCTCCTCATTTTTAACATTTCTGATTTATATTATTTACATATTTACATATTTTCATATTCTATGATTTTATGATGTTATAAGCATTTTTTCATATGTCATGATTTTATGATGTTGTAAGCATATTTTGATTATGTTTTCTTAGACTTTTATGAAATTACAATATTCTAGCAATAACAAAGTCTAAGAAAACATAATAAATATAAAACTTAATAAAAAATTAAAGAATAAAAATTTAAAACTAACAATTCCCTGCAAAACAAAGTCCAAATAATACAAATAATACAAATAATAATTAAAATTACAATACTCTTGCAACTAAAAAAAATCTCTCAGACGGAACTATAACCGCTCATCATCGAGATTCGATGAAGACTCGGTAACCCAAAAAAAAAATCAAGATTCCATATAAATGCATAAGTACTATTAACTACTATAAATCCTACTAACCAATAACAAAAATCAGAAATAATGAGAATCAAAATGAAAGTAACAATCAAATTCATAAGTTTTTTAAAAAAAAATCATATGTACTCGGTAGATCTACTTTACATGACAAAATATTTTTCATTAAAATAAATAAACAACATAAACTACAACTTTTGAAAATGACTGCATTACGATGGAAAAGGAATTATTATTCTTTAAAAAATCCAATAATTTATAATGACTAGATCTGAATATTTCCGATCTTATTTTGGAGAATTAACAAAAGAAGAACCACTTAAATTACGAAGTAAATGAAAAAAATTACCATAATATTCGTATAATATAGAGATGGAGATAAAACACAAAAAAAAATATTCAAAAACCACATACATCTAGATCAATCATGGGATCACAATAACTAATTGGTTATTCATCGGAACACAAAATTGATAAGAAAATCATGGACTAAAGTTATTGAGTATTGAGGGTGATGAGTGATGCGAGGGGGGTGACTGGTGAGAAGGAAATAAGTTATGAGTGCAAAATTTCTATTCAATAGTGAGTAATAGCGAGAGTGAGGGAGACGGAGGAGATGAGTAAATGTGGGTCACTGGGAGGTGGAGGAGATGTGTAACAGAGATCAGATGAGTAATTGTGGGTCACTGGGTTGGGATGTAGGGTTTCATTTGGGTGGGATAATATGGAGTATAAATTTGCACTCCATTCAATGAGCCCATTACTCATAGTATGTTAAATACAAGTTCTAATTTAAGTTGTTTTAGAATCGTCTTTAAGTATTTTAAGACGGGTCTCATTTAAGTTTAAGCAGATCACAATTTCTCATTAAAGACAGGCACTAACAGTTATAAACTGAAGACGGATAATGTCTCTCTCACAATTTTCAAGTGGGGAGGGCAAGCGGATAGAAAATGGAGCACCCCATTTGCCCTCTCATTTGCATATTGTGAAATGGGTACTTTCCGTTTTCAGCTTGTGACGGATAGTGCCCGTTTTCAATAAACCGAGTTGTAAGAGGATAGTATTATAGGTAAGACAAAAGAAAAAAAATTCTACCGACTAACAAAATAATTGTCTAATTTATTTTTAAGACGTATATATCCGTTTTAAGACATACCAATTGTGACAACCCTCGCGATAGCGGAAATAAAACATAACAAGCATGCAATTTATATAGCGGAAAATACGATATTTTTGAAACTTTTAACATGCCAAAAGAAAAGTACGAGGAATGTCAAATAATTACAAGATAAAGTATAATATACTACAAAGAGACATAGTCTCTCAAAACGTGATCAAATATCAAAGTTGTTTAGCAAAACTAGCTAAGAAACGTCTAGGGGTGAATCGTTGAAGCCAACGCCCGCTAGCTCACACCCGAACCCAAAAACAACAAGCAAAATCCATCCAAGCAACCTGTTTATCCATGAAAACATGAACGCCACAGTCAGTCGGGAGTAACTCCGGGTTCTCCCAGCCATATCACAAATAACATACTTAAACGGTAATACAAAAGTAGAAGCATGCATATTTAAATATACATGTGAATTACGAGAAGGATAAATAGGCATTTCAATATATAAAGATACAGGTACATGAAGTATAAAACGGTAATCATCAGATTATAGACAAACTCGGGGAAGACACCCTTAGGCAACTATATACTCACTAGGGCTTGCATCTCACCGTTAGCGGCATATACTTGATAAGGTAGAGACTCGACAAACAAACCACGCCAAGTCATCCAACGGTCACAAATAATCAACATGTAAACATCCATCCAAACATTCGATTATAGTAACACTATCTCTCACGGTTAATGACACGCACTAGCACCATGTACATAGCAAGTATGATCAATTCGCATCCACGGGATAAGCATTTCCCTGAACGCGTACACGATTAACATTTCGTATATGTAGACTCAATTCCTCCTTGTAGGATGACGATAATAATAATACGATCCTAGTCTAAACCTGGCCAGACTCTCGGAATAAAATTTTCCGATTCGACATGCGATACACATTTCGCATCCAAGACTCGGTCAAACACAGAAGCCGAGTACCCCAAATTCGGTCAACCTTCACGAAAGAGGCGGAAAGAGCACAAGCATCATAAACAAGCGGTATGCTACATGCAATGACACCACCTCGCAAGTATATGACATTTGACGGCCGGGTCGATCAACGCATAGCGTTCGCCTCCCAACAACGTCGTCATATCCCCACTAAAACATGCATAGAAGCATTAAGGATACATCTCCTCGTTCCGACATTCCAGTCTAACGAGCGAAGAGGTAGCCGGGAAATGAGAGTTCTTAGCACTAGATTCCACCCATGTCCATAATCCTTAAGTAACATGGTTTAATCTATCATGACGACTTACTATCTCAACCAAGTCTCCGATACCATGATATAAGATCATATTTTAAATCCAAGAATTATAGCCAAGTATTTTTCCACCAAGCATATACCCAAAAGTACACACTAGAAAATCACAAGAAGTCCCTTAGTCTCAATGGCATTTCACAACTCAAGATATCATCCTAATATTCTCACTTAGAGCAACTAGCTCCAATTTAGGTATGATCCTCAAGACACTGTAATATTACTAAACTCCTAAGTTCAAAAGATTAAATCACTAATGGGTTAAGAAGTCCTAGCCAACTCATTCAACCTTACACCATCAAATACCATGAACTATTCACACATGAGCCATGGCAAGCATTAAGCATTAAAATCATCAAACTTATCTGACCACAATTTCCTCAAGGTTACAACCAATCAACACTATGGGGTGAACTTAGATCAACACAATTTTCCTTAAATCCCAAATTCGGTCAACCTTCACGAAAGAGGCGGAAAGAGCACAAGCATCATAAACAAGTGGTACACTACATGCAATGACACCACCTCGCAAGTATACGACATTTGACGGCCGGGTCGATCAACGCATAGCGTTTGCCTCCCAACAACGTCGTCATAGCCCCACTAAAACATGCATAGAAGCATTAAGGATGCAACTCCTCGTTCCGACATTCCAGTCTAACGAGCGAGGAGGTAGCCGGGGAATGAGAGTTCCTAGCACTTAACAATTAGTGCTCAAATCAGACATATGTAAAACCGACTCAAAGGGGGTCATATGAAAAACCGTCACAAAACATGTGATATAAGCGAATGGAATATCATATATCCTAAACATGAATATTTAATGCTAATACGTAAATTTATACGATAAACAAACCATACAAACTATTAAAAATGAAAGTATAAGAAAAGAAGTAGAAGGAGATAGGCAGCGTGTGCCAGCCGGCCAAGTGGACTGGCCGCTGGCTACCCGACTGGCGTTTTAGTAACATTTGAAAACTATTGAAAATACAGAGTGATCCAGCCGGTCAAGTGGACCGGCTGCCGGCTACCCGGCTGGATCATAAATCATTTGAGAAAAAGAGGAAGGAATGGGGGATGTCTCAGCCGGTCGGCTGACCGGTAGCCGGTCGGCCGGCTGAGACTTACATAACACCAAAATACGTCCAAAATGTCAGCCACCCTCCCAGCCGGTCAGCTGACCGGCAACCGGTCGGCCGGCTGGGAGCACAAACCCACGAAATTCATCACTCAACATCAATAATCATCAACAATCATTAACAACTATCAACAATGATATAACCAACACAAGTTCTATAGATACACATCCAATTCCAACTCATATACTAACGTCAAGCCATATTACGTAACTAATAAATGTCACTAGACATTTAGTAAACAACAACTAAAGCATATAAAACACGTATTGATATCGAGTAACCCTTCACCGTTACCTTTACGCGTCTTCAATCGATTTCTAAGTCTTCCTCCACTAGGTAGTAATTCTTATCGGGGTCTTGAAGGTCTCCACCTATACAAAGACGACAAAAGATGAATATAATTCACCTTTGAGAAAGACGGATAAATTGAAAAGTGAGAAAGACGGTAATTTTAGTACCACAAAAGGTAGAGGACCATGAGTGCGGAAGATTAAGATGAAAATAAGGAGATTTGAGTGAGTAATGAAAGAGTAGTGATGAATTTGAGTTGATCCATAAATGGAGTTTAGGGTTTTGGTGGCTTGGTGAGGAAGAAGAAGTAAGTGGAAAAAGAATGAGGGAGTTAGGGTTTATAAGGGTGAGTGAAGAAATATGGGGGAAAAAGCCCAAAAGCGCCTTAAGGCGTAACTCACACGGAATTTCGAGTAAAGTCCGAATACGAACTCGGATATGCTGAATTAGACACGGGAAACTAAGTTCTAGACTAAAACTAAAATTACGCTGAAAAGTATCTGTATATTATTTTTAAAATACAAATAGGGTACATTTGCGGGTGTTACACCAATTGTATATTAAAACACAATTAGGTTTGGTGTCCGAACCCCTGTCTGAGCCACCTCTATTTACCATTTATATTTATTTTATATGAAATGTTATTGCGTTGGATTTGTCTAACTCATACATTTATAATTTATCATTAAGTCCAAAAGAACATGGACTTAGACTTAATAAAACATTTGATAATTTAGCGATTTTAACAATCAGACCTGCATTTACCCGTTTTCGAATATTTAAAATTTAGTCTTTCATAATTTTCACACTTCATCGAGCTATTATATATTTATATATCTTATCCAGTGCAATTTCTGCACGGGTTTAAAACTAGTAAAGGAAAGAAAGAGGCAAAATTGGCCCACTACTTGTGCTAAGAATTAATTATCCTATCTCCTCACTTGATTTAATTACTCTCTCTCTTTATTTGATTTAATTACTCTCCCCTCATTTGCACAATTTGTTTCACCATTTCTAAAACTGTAGAAAATATCATAATAATGTATGAAACTCTTAACATTTGCACAATTAATACGAGAACGGTACAAAAATTACAATTAAATGGCATTCGATAATATTAAAACTTTTACAAATATATAAATAATATGTGAGCCACTTTAAAAAAAATTATATTTACTTGCAATTACTTTAAAGCTAATATAAATATCTCTAATTTTATATTTATTTACCAACAATATTTTATAATAGCATTTTAAATTCTAACTATGATTTATAGATTTAGTCAAATCGTTAAAATTAACCCCTGCAATAATTTATATACTAATAAGCATATTATAATTGAGTTTTAAATTTGAGGGTCACCCATATATGTGTGATTTTGATAAATGGTATTTTTTCCGCCACCTCCATAGAATCATAAAAAGACATGTATTATACATGAATTATTTAGCATAGTAAATAAACGTTTTAAATTCTAAACTATTTAGATCTTGTATTTAATAATTGCGCGCATTATTATAAACCGTGCATCAGGTTTAAAACTAGTATTAATTTTAAAGATAATACTATGATGAAATACAGATAATTATTAATTTCTTTCTTATCAATAACTTCCTTATTTGAAGAGATACTTTTTAGAGTGAAAATTTGTGAGTTCATCTATTTTTTTAGTTGATAGGGGATGAATATGTGAAAGAATATTAATATCATTTGAATAACCTAATAGTTTAAATCTTTAACTAATATTTTAAATCGTTAACCTATTCGAAATAAGATATGAAGTTATTAAAATAATATCAAGACTCGGGATCCTAAGTTTAAAGTTTTCTTCTAATGAATCTCTTCTATGTCAAAAGACTGTCTTACAAAGAGTTACTATTTGTAAAATTTAACAAAACAACTCTTATGTAAGAACTTTATATTTTATAGGATTAACCCAATAAGAGAATAGCCTAAACTTAACATTTAATTTCATTTATATTTCAACTTTATTTTGATAACTCATAATCTAATGATAAATACTGACATATTTAAATATGCAAGTAATTAATATAAAATGTTATTTTTACAAATAATTAACTAATATGCAGGCTTCTAGTTATTGGGCTAGTCCTATACATAAAATAGTCTTATCATACAATTCGTGAATTCAAAAAGCTTAATGTTAAATTAGTACAAATCCCCCGCGCGAATGCGCGGTTATTTAGATAGAGATATTAGATAATGTAACAATAACATCAGACGTGTAACTCAATTTGAAATTTAATTATAAAATTATCATTAGTAATGTTATTATTAGTAATGTTTTATGATAAGGGGTATAAAAGAGAAGGTTCATCAACACTTTCACTTCTAATAAGATTTTCAGTAAAGTAAAAATCTTTATTAATATTATTAACTTGTAGTACATAAGTTTGTATCAAAAGATAAATAGTAGACTTATGTAGAAAGTGTTGGTTAAAAAAATGGTTTGTAGCTATCATGTTTAGTTTTAAAAATAATAAAAATAAAATATTTTTATCACATCTTACGTATAATTATAGCAATTTCATTTTTGTGACAAAATCGGAATAACTTATTAATATGTCTATGCAAATTGAAAAGGTATTATACAATTTTTATACAGAGTAGAATTATTTATTGTTTGGACTAATATGTCTAGTTATAGATATGATATATAGAAGTCTAATTATAGAAGAAAGTGATTTAGGCGAGAAATTTTTAGTAAGCTCTTAATCTTTTAGTATAAGGGGGATTGATAAGCTTGACACAAATCTTATTATCCATATGAATTAGTAGTTTTTTTCAAACCTAGTGTTTTGGTATATTCAAGGCTAGCTACCATGGCAAGAATTTTTGCTTTCATTGATGTAAAAATCTCACAGGAAAAATAGTAAGCGATGATGAATTTACATGTTTCATCACGAAATATTATACCACACCCGACAAGTCCCAGATTTCTCTTTGATGCACCATCAGTATTTAATAAAACCTAGTCATGGAGAGGAGGATGCCAACGAATGAAAATCTCTTTACTTGATAACCTTGGGTTAGGAGTAAAGACATTATGTCTATCAAACACCTTTTTTGTGGCATCAAATTGTCAAGTAGAAAAATACTGGGATTAATAGGATTATCCTCGCTTCTCTCAAAAACTATATTATTACGTCATCGCCAAATCCACCAACATGTAATAACAAAATGAATGGCCAATGGGACAGTGGCGGTCACATCTTTGCTTGCGTTCTTGACTAGCCATGTCGTGAAATGAGCGTCATAGAAAGATAAATGCGAATTTTGTATGCCAAGTTGATACCAGATTTGGCGTTTCTTTGTCTGAGTTACAACGTACTCATATTTCAATGCACCTTATTCACAATTACTAGAAGAGGATTGTAATATCACAAAATCCGTCAATAAAATAAAAAGGAAAAAAAATTATGCCTTGTAATACTTCTTGATGACGTTAGTAGTGATTTATTGGTGTTAGTTCAATGGAATGTTATTAAGTGTGTTTATATGGGTGTTATGTGATGGTGTGGGTAGTTCATGGTGGCTGTAGTGTTTTGGCATCAATGGTAAATGTTAGGTTAGTATAATGATTTTGGCGCAATATTGAGGAATTTGCTAGAGATGTTTCGGGTTTTGATGGCATTTGGTGAGTAGTGTTGGTAAACGTTCTTATTGGAGTTGAGAATTCTTGTGTGGATTGTTTGGTGTTATCGTTGGCATGTTGGGATTTGGGTGACAGTGTTTGTCGGTGTTAGTGCGGATGTCTTGTGATGGAATCTTATTTTGATAAGAGTTGATGTATGTTATTGTTGGAGCCTTAGTTTTATGATGTGGTATATAGTTATGTTGGGTTGCGTAACGGTTTTGGAAGGTGCCTTATGTATTTGTTGATTCCTTTGGTTTTGTTAGTTCTAGTGACCGCTTGGTTGAGATGGGGGCGTGAAATTCGAAGACGAAATTCTTTTTAAAGGGGGAATATTGTAATACATATATCTTTGGAAGGCTACTCAGATGAGTTTAGAGTGTACTTGGCCGAGTAGGGGAGACACTCGACTGAGTTCAGTTGAGACTCGGGCGAGTGGGTATCCTTGGGTGTGTTGGTTATGCCTTGGGGTTTGGCACCCGATCGAGTAGATGGGTACTCTAACATCCCCATAGACCAAGGTGCCTTATAATACCCCCTTAGCGCATGGGAGGGCTACCATCTCGGTTGCTCGAGGTAGTATATATCAAAACAAGCAATAAAGAAACAATGTTTATTAATCAATGTTTAAATAATAATACAGAATCCCAAAACAGATGGCATACCATCTGACTAATAATCCAACTCAATAATTATAACGTACTAATAAATAAATAACAATGTTTAAGACTCAAATCACTAGGCGGAAGCTAAGACATGACGCAGTGATCCCATCCTCGATCCAACCACAATAATAACGATTACCTGCGTTCACCTGCTCACCATCCCCAATGGATCACAACAGTTTTGTAAAACAATAGAGGGTCGGTATTTGCATATACCAACCAACGCACAAGATAAGCACAAGGAAAGGAGAAACCGGAGGGCCACCGCAACAGACACCTCAGTAGACTTAGGTTACCAGCCTGCTCTACAAAGCCACCAATTGACCTTGGACCGCATCCACAGGCGTTGAAATTTCATCTCACCGCAGCGAGATAAACCCGGAACATTAATGTGCACATCCCCTACGTAGTGGGATAACTACGAGGGCGAACTCGGGGTGTGATCCGTCTCCCAACGGAATCACCAAACCATAGTAACCATCACAACAACCCCAAACTCCATCATTGTCACCACAGTGACCATCATCAATATCAATAATCACAACATTATCAATATCACAATAACAATATCATTACATCAATCAATAACACAAACACTGAGTAAGGAAACCTTACCTTATAGCAATTTCTGTGAACAACAAGTAGGCAAGCAAGTCAAAAGCATTCTTCTATAAAGTCCCTTCCTATACAATTCAATATTATATCATCAAGTAATAACAAGGATTAACACATGGGAATAGAGAGAGAGCCTCTCTCTCTCTAGGAAACTAGGGTTTTCCTAGCACAATGGCAAGGAAAATCACCAGAAAATCCCAAATTAAAAATAAAACTAGATTAAAAGTAAAAGTGCGACTTTTATTTTCAAATTGTTGAATCTTCACCTTGATATGGATGTACCACAATTTTCAGTTTCACACAGAAATTTGGCAGTTCCGCAATCGGATGAAGCGCAGAAGCAGAAAACGATAAGTGAGATTGTTGGAATTCCAGTGCCTAATCTTGACTCAATTGTTTTTGAAGATGGTGGAGGCTTGGGGGAATAAGGAGATGATCAAGGAGCATGGACTATAGTTAAAGGTTAGAATTCCTCTTTTGTCAATAGTAGTCCATTAATTGATAGTAAGAGTCCGAATTTGTTGCAATTTACACATGAGGATGTTAGTGAGGAAGTAAAATATTGGGATACTGCTGTGATTTGTTATGTCCTAGGTAACAATCCGCCGTGGGAACTTCTCACGGTATTTGTTAAGAAACTATGGAGTGTCTATAATATTGATAAGATCTTGTTCCTACCTAATAGAGTCTTTTTGGTCCGATTTCCTACCAAGGAGAACCAGAGATTGGTTTTGGAGCAAGGATTTCCATTATTTGACAACCGCCCTCTTGTTGTTAAACCATGGGCAGAATCTTGTAGTATGATGAAGGATATAGTCAAATTTGTTCATGTATGGGTTAGGTTGGTTGGCCTTCCGCACAAAGTTTGGGGGAAATCATGTCTAGAGAAGTTGGCGGGATTAATTGGTAAATATTTTAAAAGAGATGGAGCAACTGAGGATAAGACTAGATTGGGATATTCTAGACTGCTTGTTGAGGTGGAAATTAGGAAAGAATTTCCGGATACATTGGTATTCAAGGATGAGAATGCGACTGAAGTTTCTATCCTAATGGAGTATGAATGAAAACCAAGTGTGTGTAATACTTGTAAGGGTATTGGACACACTACTGAGATATGTAGGACTAAACAAGCCACTAAAATTCAGCATATACTCAAGATTGTTCGTATGTGGAGACCAGTGAAGAAGGTTAATGCAGATGTGGTCAGACCTCCTGAGCAAAGTGATAAGCAGCTTGTGACATCAGCAGATGCAGCTAGGGGGATAATGCCTCTAACACTATAACTCATGTTGCTGTTATACAAAAAATGTCAAGACAGAAACATGTGCAAATCAGCACTAATTCACCAGTCAAATCTTATGCTGAAGCTCTCAATGCAAGTAGTAAGAAGAGTGGGGGACTGAAGGCTCCACCAGGGGAAATTAACAATGGATAACATAGGATTCTGGAATGTAAGGGGATTAAATGGGAACAACAAACAGCTATACATTAAAAAGTTTCTTTATCAAAATAATGTTGGTTTGTATGGATTAGTAGAAACAAAAATTAAGGCTCATGCCTTTGATAGAGTCCTCAATAATTTAGGTTCTCAGTGGAAAGGTATTAATAATAATAATTATCATCATGGGGAAAGAGTTTGGATAAATTGGGATCCTGTTGATTTTGATGTTCCTCATATTCATATGAATGCTCAAGCTATAACAGTTCAGGTTGTTGAACTAGCCTTTAGAGATATGTTTCATTTCTCTGTTGTATATGGATCAAATGATGATGGTGAACGGCTGGAACTTTGGAATCACCTTAAAGAAATGCATGACAAATTGACTGGTCCTTGGAGTGTTTGTGGCGATTTTAATAATGTTCTTAGTTTTAATGAAATAATTGGAAGAGATGTAACTTGGGGTGAGATTGCTGATGTAACAACCCGAAAAGTACCCTATTTTTCTAGTAAAAAATATTTACTAACACTTTTGAGTAGAACTTAAGTTTTTAAAATAGGAATTTTTGTTCCGAGTCTTATTTTGAAATTCCGCGTTCGTATTTGGAATTTTTGAGGGATTCCATGAAAAGACCGTTTTTGGTCATCTTTGACTTTTCTTGACTTTTAAACCGTATTTGACTTTTCCTTGACTTTTTAAAGTCGTCATTTACTTTTTATTTATTTTTAAGTCGTCTTAAACTTTTCTGAACTTTTAAGCCATTTTGACTTTTTCCGACTTCTTAGTCGATTTTGACTTTCGTTGACTTTTCCCGACTCGTCTTGCGATTTTGAAGACCGAAATTTTATTTAAAAAAATTATATTTTTGATTTATTTTTATTTATATTTATTATGATTTATCATAATTTAATATAATTATTTTGAATTTATTCGGAATTTAAAGAATAACTTTTACGGTTTTTAATCGAACGTCATTTAACTATTCCCGACGAATCGTAATGCGCGCAACAAAATCGAAACTCGACTTTGGCATGAGTCACCCGCGCGTGTCATCGCTTTCCACTCACCATTAGATATTTTATTTATTTTGATTAAAATAATTAAAATATCTAGATATTTAATTACTTTATCGATCCGTCAACGGAAATTACGCAAATCGAGCAAAAACAGACCCGATGATCACCTTACCCACACGGCTCACCCTCTCCTCTAATAGACTTTGATATTTTTATTTCTTTGGATTAATATATCATAATATCTAGATATTATTTTACTTTATCGATCAGTTAACGAAAACTACGCAAAACGCTCGAAATCGGACCCGACAAGCTCAACATCACACGGCTCCCTTACCACTCTTAAGCCTTGATATTTTCATTATTTTTCATTTTAATATCATAATATATTGATATTAACTTTATCGTAAATTATATTAAATCGTTTACCGTAAAATAATTATTAAACGCGAGTCAATTACGGAACAACAATTTTAAAACTCAACACCTTTATTGTCTATAAACTCACGTCCAACTCCACTCCACTTTACTCACAAACACCTTTTCACTTTTCAACAAATCAAATAAAGATCAAAATATCACTTTCTTTAATCGTTCTTCGTGTTCTTCATCGTTCATCAACCGTTCTTCATCGTTCTTGAGCAAAACCTTCATAAAATCTTCATTTCTTAATTAAATCCTTCCTAATTTATATTTCTAGACTCTCCTCTTCGCTCCTCATCTTCACGTACGGTTATATTTCAATTCCGTCAAAAATCGTTTTCAAGACTTTAATTATGGAAAATCTATTTTTACTTCTAATAATGTTTTCTTGTCATTTCTTCTAGGGGAAGATTTTGAAGACGAGTTTGGTGACTCGTATATATTAGGGGAAGATTAGAAGGCGGGTTTCTTATTTTCTTGGTTCTTATTATTTTGGTGCTACTTGATTTTAGCTAAGCTAAGGTAACGATTCCGAGTTACTCGACGATATAATGTCCCATAGCCTTAGTTTCTTAGGTTTTAGTTCATATTATGGTTACTAATGATTTTTAGTAGTAACATGTTAAGTAGTATGATTTATATGTTGTATGGAATTTTTAATATGTTAGTGTTCTAGACATGTTAGTATGATTTAATTATAATCATGATTTAATATGCATGATGGTTGAATTGGATGTTAAAAATGGATGTTGTTAATTAAAATGATGTTAGGATTAATTAGGGGTGGTTGTTGTGGTGGCCATTGAAGTGGCCGGTTATGGTGGTGGCTGAACCGGCCGGTTCAGGCTGGTCAGACCGGTCCAGGCCGGTCCAGCCGGTCTGGGTTGGTCATTGGTGGGTCCGGGTCTTGGTCTTTGGGGTGTGTCGATGTTTGATTGTTTAATTGTTGTTTTGACGGGTTTTAAATATGTTAAGCATGCGGGAAAATATTAGGAAGCGGTTTTAGAATTTTTAGGCAAAACAGCCATTTTTGGCCAAATCAGGCCGTGGGGCCCAGTCAGGTCCGTGTCCAGGTCAGCCCAACTCAGCCCGTGGGTCCCACTTTGGGACTTGTGACGGTTTTTGAGTTATCGTCATTTTATCGCGTTTTGTAATAATTAGCAAGCGAGAAATATTAATAAGTAAAATATTTAATAAAAAGGTTTTTCATTAAATTATTATTTCTCACATGTTAGAAATTATAAGACGAGACCGTAGTTTAAGTTAATCTCCTTTAAGTCAAACGGGGTTTTGGGTCTAAATATAATCTAATTCACATGTTAGAAGTTTAATAGAATAACATGTAATGAATATGTTGATTTTATGTCTATGTGATAAAGACTCTGTTTCTAGCCGGGTTGATCCAACGGGTTTGGGCAAACTAAGATCTAGTCAGCCCCGATTTGACTGATGACCCGTCGCGGGACTCGGGTCGGGGATTTGTCTTCAAGTAAAGTTGTATTTAATTACTGAATTAGCCTTAGGAGATATGAGGCGATATGATAATTGATTATTATTTATATGCAATTAGTCACAT